>QRFJ01004850.1:0-97763 GCA_006176705.1 Cocos nucifera
AGGAGATCTGTGGCCCTCTCCCCATGTCCAACAAAAGGGAGTTTAGTCATTTTGCCTTGAAGACAAGATTCACAAGTTGGATATGACTCGGAAAGTCAATGGACTCAATAGCCCATTTTTCTCCAATTTGTTGATCCTATCTTCTGCTATATGACCTAATCTCAGGTGCCATAGATATCTATCATTTGGACTATCCCTAGGTCGTTTGGCATTCACGTTTTGCTCGATAGTTAGAATAGGTACATCAATATGTAGCTGATAAAGACCATTAATAAGGAAAACCATTTGCAATTTTATTTCTTTCATAAAGAATGTTACAATGGTCCTTAAAGAAGGTAATCACATAGCCTTCTTGTGCTAAGCATGAAACAGAAATCAAATTCCTGCTAGCTGCAGGCACATAATAACAGTCTTTCAAAACTAAGTCTAAACCAGATGGTAATCGAAGAGGGTATGTTCCCACGGCTACTGCAGCAACTCTTGCTCCATTACCGATGCGTAGGATCATGTCTCCATCCCTCAGCCTCCTGCTATCCTCAAGACCCTGCATGGAAGTGCACAGATGAGCACTAGAACCAGAGTCAAGCACCCAACTGGATGCAGAAGAAACCGTAAGGTTAGACTCAATAACGAGCATACCTCCAGAAGGACCTTCCTTCTTGTTCTTCAGGGTGGCCAGGTAAGTAGGGCAGTTCCGCTTCCAATGGCCGTCGCTGTTGCAATGGAAACACTTTCCTTTGACATCGGCCTTTTTCTTCGGCTCTGCCTTCTTCTTCTTTGATCCTTCCACCTTTTGCTTTTTCACAGACTTCTTTTTCTTTCCATAAGACTTTCTTTTGGAAGAAGTCCATTCCATAGCAAGAACTGAGCCTTTAGAACCTTTCATAGAAAGCTCAGCGGTGAACCAGCATATTCATTAATTCGGCCAAGGAATTTTGAAGTTTATGCATGTGGTAATTCATGATGAATTGCCCATATGCATCAGTCAAGGATTGCAGAATAATATCATTCTGCAGATCCAAGTCTAACTTCACACCGAGCTTCTCAAGCTCTTCCATGTCCTTGATCATCATGTCAGACAGTGATCTTGGACTGACTGCCCATCACGCATCTTAGCCTTAAAAAGTCATTTCGTGACTTGATACTTTGGCTGCGCGACTCTGTTCACCAAACATCTCCTGCAGGTGAGCCAACATTTGGCGAGCAGTCCCGATATCTTCATGTTGGCGCTGGAGCTCATCAGACATCGAGCCCAACATGTAATATCTGGCCTTATTATCTTCGTCTATCCATTTTTCCAGAGACGCTCTCTGTTCAGTGGATGGACGGGCTGGTAAGGTGGGAGGGTCCTGGTCCAATACATGGGTTAACTTCTCGAAACCCAAAACTAATTTTGTAGTTCCTGAGCCAATCTTTATAATTGGGTCCGGTCAGTCTATGTGTGTCCAGGATACGTGCCAATGGGTTGGACGCAGACATTTTCCTGTAGAGAGTCAAAGATTCTAGTTAGATACTGTAATTATTGACTTGACCAATTTATTTAGGAATTTTATTTTTAAACAAATTAGCTCCCACTATTTTCTCGGATCCCTACACTCCCTCTGTAGAGATGCAAAAATCTCCATGATTAATGATTTCTAGTGGGTGGTGCGGTCTCACCAACTGACTCATCACCTCACCTAACAGTTATTGGTGATGGGTTAGCCAATGAGTGAACAACTCTTGTTCAATGATTCTCTAATCATGGTGCACCCAAACTTGGTCTCTAATTCATGAATCTCACCGTATCCGAAATATTGATCCACTCCTTAGTTAAGTCAGACCCACCATTTGCATAGACTGGGTTCCTAATTGAGTCTCTCACCGTATCCAAAATATTGAGCCCAACTCATCCTCCAGCCCATAGCATCCAATGCCTAATAGACATGGTTGCATCTTCCCGGTGCAACTGAGCCACTGTATCCAGCCGAGAACAATCAACCCCGGGAAGGGCCCGCACATCTACAATGGTGGAAGACCTCAGACTTAATCTTTTCTTAGGGAGAATTGATTCAGGTCTCATTAAACTAGACTTGTCATAGTCATAACAATTATGACTAACCTAGTGGCATGGGTTAGCTCGGATTATTGACCACCTCAGATCAGAACTGTGTCAACAGATATGGCCAGGTAAGTGAGATCCGGTGGAAGGAATATGCCATTAACTCGTACAAGAATGCATTCAGGTCGAGTAGCTTCCAATTAAAAACCAGTCGGTCGTATGTGCCAAACTTACCTTAGACACCAAATTGTTGAGCCAGAACCAATTGGGTTAGCCTACAATCCAGACTCTAACCTCTGAGCCTAATTAGGTCTTGCTTGATCGTGACTCGATCTTGACCCAGACTTAATCCTATTAGGCTGGTCAATTTAAGCATTGTTGATCCCATCTAACCAACTCTTGATTCGGTTTGATCAACCGCTTAGACCTAATTGAGCTACCCAAGCCCGAACCCAGTATTATGAATATGTCTTAGATCTAAAATTCTCAATTTTAGACCTAATTAATATTCCATAATCTTAATTCTTTAATTAAGTAGGGTTCATAAACAAAATATGCACAATAAATCCTAGGGTTTCAGGATCTAGGGTTTTGCAGAAAGTAAGTTTTGGGTTTCTGATTAAGGACGAACACAGCACCCCTACACATCATAAGAACACCCCATCGAATGGGAAAGAGAGGGCCTTTAAACCCTTCTTCATTCTTATGACCGGACGGCCAAGAGGAACGCCTTAATCAGGAACATGCAATACTACAAAATAGTTTTAGATCTATATCATATATCTCATATACAAATTAGATCTAATCATGGCATATTTTGCATACATCTCATGTATCGAATCATGCATATTTTTAGATCTAAATTATCTCATAATAATCTAAAAAATTAGATTTAAATTGATCTAATCAAAATAAATTCTAATCTAGATAATTATGTAGAACTATTCTACAACTAGTCTAGACATGCATCAATCATATCTCATATGATGTTTAAAATTAAATAATTTTTATTTACTATTTTTTAGATGTTATTATAATAATTATAATATCAAAAAATAGTAAATAAATAGATCTAAAATATGATTTAATCAAATTAAATTAAAAACATGCAAGACTATTCTATAGAACTATTCTATTTTAGAACTAGTCATGCATATTTTCTAATCTTAGATCCAAATCATTTAATTTTAATTTTTTCTGATTTTAGATCTGATCACATCTCATGTGACATCTAAAATCACTTATTTTTTAATTAAAATAAATTTAAAATTAGATCTAAATACTTTTAGAACCTTGGCTCTGATACCAGTTGAAGGAAAATCCTGATTTTTCGGACCAGGTTCGTTCAGATCTGATCAGATCAAGAGATATATTTCAAAAATTTTTCTTTGATCTAATCAGATCTAGAATATTTTAGATCTAATTCTTATTATTTTAATAATTAAAATAAAATTAGATAAATTAAATCAAATTTAATTTACCTTGATTGGGTAATCCTATTACCCGTTGATGATCCTGTAAGCAGCGGAAGGTTCTGGATCTAGCCACGCAAGTGCCTGGCCTCTACCGGTATCCACTCAGGCTTGGATCTAGAGATCCTCTTCTTCTCTATCACATCTCCAAAAATTAGATCTGGATCTGATCTGGAGGATCTTCAAAACTCCTTTTGAAGATCAGCAGTCGTCCTTTGCAGCAGCGCAGCCTTCTAGCTTTTGATCGCCTTTCTCTTGATCTGGATCGCACCAACCAAGGTCCAAAACTCCTTTTGGACATGGAGAGGAGAGGGAGAAGATGGGCTTGGCATGGAGGAAGGAGGGGAGAGGCAGCCTTGGGGCATGGGAATTTTTCTTCATTTCTTTGAGTTGGGCGCAGGGTCTTATTTATAGACTATGCTGTGATCCAACTCCTCTTCTTCCCAACCAATCACAACCCTTTGTGAAATCAGATCTAAATCTGATTGGTGGGAATAGAGTCCCCTGGATTCCTCCTTAGAGGGCACCTAAGACCAGTCAAAGTTGGTTCTTAGGAGAACTCTAATTGGAATCCAAAAAGGAGATGGAGTCCCTTGTCCAACAAGGACTCCTAGGCGCCTCCAACTTGGGCACACGCCAAGGGTGGCGTGCGCCCTCCTCCTTGCCAGGTTCTGGCAGGGGGACAAGGCCCCCACCAGCTCTCCAATAGGTGCATGACATGTGGTCAAAAGTCAAAGTGTCAATGGTCAACATTTGACCAGTCAAAGGTAGACTTTTGACCAAAGTCAAAGAACAAGAAATGGCAGGTGACCAAAAATGGCAGGTAATGTCTTACAAAATAAGACAACCTTTTCTGACTTGGACAACCTCCAGTCAGACCATATGAAGGCCTCTGATTGAGCACAAACTCCTTTGGCTCAGTCAGGACAACTTATTTATGATAGTAAAAGAAGAACGTTAGGTTCAATCGAGTGCTAGCACGATTTCCTTGAACCTAATTGAATCTCATTCAGATCAATTGAACTAGGATCAGTTCAATTGATGATCACCAGATTCAAACCCTTGTTTGTGTGACCCAGTTAGGTTCAGTTCTGTATGGTAATGGGATATGTCATGATCTCTATCATCGACATCATCGAAACTCCTTTCGATGGATCAGAACTCTTCTGATTCGAACAGCTAGAATGATCGATCATCTAAATCATTCTAATTGCTCCCAAAATCCACCAGTGACACCTAGCAGTATATGGTGGCAACCCATCAGAGCTGAATGCGAACCTCTTGGTGCAGCTACCTGTGTGATTAAGTTCTTCTATCTTGAGCCCCGATCAGATTAGGGTTAAGGTGAACTCGTCAAACCCTAGTCTTCTGTCATATGATGTAATCATTCGATTCAAGTCCGATGTGAAAATCTAAATAGAAACTCTTTCTATTATTTCACTCTGCCATGGCCATGGGCTTCTGGACTTGATTCTCATGATCATCATAGGGCTGCTCCTCTACCACCGAGGTAGATAGATTCCATCTTGATGCAATCCAGTTCCTACAATGAACATGCTATAGCCAACATACACCTCAGGATTCCATATGGCTAGGAGACCGAGTAATGGTGTAGTCAAACTATAACACCCTCAAGGTGAACTGCCGATGCACCTCAGGTCAAAGAACCAGACACACCACTGCAGCATCGAGTCAGTCATTGACGAGAAGGTAGACTTCCTAATGACTACTCGAGGTGGTCATGCTCAGTGCCCTCGTTCTCTAACGAGTATCTGTACTCTCGCTCTGATGTCTCCACACCGTAGACTCAAGACTCATCTACTAAAGAGAAGTGATTATACACCAACCTTCCGAATCAATCATCATCCTCGTGATGATCCTATGGTCGAGAGCATTTTATGAGTTAATAATGATTATTCATGTCCTAAATTTTCAACTCTTGAAAATATGAATTATCATTACCATTAACTCTAAGGATGTATCACAGACACTAAATATACATATATGATAGAAAATAACCCATTTTATTAATAATAGTCAAAATTACAATTTTGCCCCTAGAAGTGTATTACAAGTGTCAGCCAATTCTGACTTCTGGGGCATATATATCTAACACAAATGGAGCTTGTCCCCTCTCTATAAATTAGAAAGAAGGGGGTGCATGCCTAGGATGGCGTGTACCCATGGATAGGGATGCTAGAGTTCCATACGGATAGGACTCCAGGTTGCTTCTTGGTTTCTACTTAGGTGGCCCTTGGGTATCTACTTTGATCAGTCTTAGATGCCATCTAAGAATGAACCTGTGGGTCTCTCATCTGATTGGATTAGGTGATGTCATCCTATCAATCAGATTTAGATCTGATTGCATGAAGTAACATGATTGGCCGGGGTGATGCAGCACTGCATGATGCATCAGAGTCTATAAAAGGACCCTATCTGTGCCCACTTTTGAGAACTCCTCTTCTAAGCCATGCCCCAAGGCTGCCACTCTCCCTTCTCCATGCCACCATCTAACCCTCTCTCTCCTCTCCATGCCCAAGGAAGTTGGGCCTTCAGCTTAGTGCAAGTCAGGCAAGGACGGCTGACGAAAAAGGAAGAAGGAAGCACTGCTACAGAGACGATGGTGATCTTCAGAAGAAGTTTTGATGATTCTCCAAATTAGATCCAGATCTGATTTTTGAAGAAAAGAAAGAGAAGGAGAAGATCTCCAGATCCAGCCCAAGTGGATACCGGTAGAGGCCAGGTGCTTGCGTGGCTAGATCCAGAACCTCAAGGCTTCGGCAGAATCATCAACGGGTAATCAGTTTACCCAGAATCAAGGTAAAATTAATTCAGAATTAATTTAGTTTTCTTTTCTTTTTCATCAGGTCATAAAATTAAATTTGAAAAGTGTTAGATCTGATTGGGATCTAAGAGGTGATTTTTAAGATATGCCTCTCGATCCAATCAGATCTGAACGAATCTGATCCCAAGAAATCAGGATTTCCCTTCAACTGGTATCAGAGCAAGGTTCTTATATAATTTATTTAGATCTAATTTAATCTAATTAATTAGTGATTTCAAATATCACATGATATGTGATTAGATCTAAAATTAAAAAAATAAAAAATTAAAATTAATTAATCTAGATCTAAGATGTATGAGATATGCATGACTAGTTCTAGGTATAGAATAGTTCTATAGAATGTAGTCTAATGCATAATCATATTTTTTATTTGATTAAATATGATTTTTAGATCTATTTATTTACTATTTTTTGATATTATAAATATTATAATCAACATCTAAAAAATAGTAAATAATAAATTATTTAATTTTAAATTCATATGAGATATGATTGATGCATGTCTAGACTAGTTGTAGAATAGTTCTACATAATTGATCTAGATTAGAATTTTATTTTGATAAGATCAATTTAAATCTAATTTTTTAGATTATTATGAGATAATTTAGATCTAAAAAATATGCATGATTCGATACATGAGATGTATGCAAAATATGCCATGATTAGATCTAATTTTATATATGAGATATATGATATAGATCTAATTAGTTTTTGTAGTATTGTATGTTCCTGATTAAGGCGTTCTCCTTGGCCGTCCGGTCATAAGAACAAAGAAGGGCTTTAAAGGCCCTCTCCTTCCCATTCGATGGGGTGTTCTTATGATGTGTAGGGGTGCTGCGTTTCGTCCTTAATCAGAAATTGAAAAACTTACTTTCTGCAAAACCCTAGATCCTGAAACCCTAGGATTTATTGTGCATATTTTATTTATGAACCCTAACTTAATTAAGAATTAAGTTTATGAAATATTAATTAGGTCTAAAATTGAGAATTTTAGATCTAAGACATATTCATAATACTGGGTTCGGGCTTGGGTAGCTCAATTAGGTCTAAGCGGTTGATCAAACCGAATCAAGAGTTGGTTAGATGGGATCAACAATGCTTAAATTGACCAGCCTAATAGGATTAAGTCTGGGTCAAGATCGAGTCATGAATGTGATCGATCAAGCAAGACCTAATTAGGCTCAGAGGTTAGAGTCTGGATTGTAGGCTAACCCAATTGGTTCTGGCTCAATAATTTGGTGTCTAAGGTAAGTTTGGCACATACGATCCGACTGGTTTTTAATTGGGAGCTACTCGACCTGAATGCATTCTTGTACGAGTTAATGGCATATCCCTTCCACCGATCTCACTTACCTGGCCATATCTGTTGACTCAGTTCTGATCTGAGGTGGTCAATAATCCGAGCTAACCCATGCCACTAGGTTAGTCATAATTGTTATGACTATGACAAGTCTAGTTTAATGAGACCTAAATCAATTCTTCCTAAGAAAAGATTAAGTCTGAGGTCTTCCACCATTGTAGATGTGCGGGCCCTTCCCGGGGTTGATTGTTCTCGGCTGGATACAGTGGCTCAGTTGCACCGAAAAGATGCAACCATGTCTATTAGGCATTGGATGCTATGGGCTGGAGGATGAGTTGGGCTCAATATTTAGGATACGGTGAGAGACTCAATTAGGAATCCAGTCTATGCAAATGGTGGGTCTGACTTAACTAAGGAGTGGATCAATATTCCAGGATATGGTGAGATTCATGAATTAGAGACCAAGTTTGGGTGCACCATGATTAGAGAATCATTGAACAAGAGTTGTTCACTCATTGGCTAACCCATCACCAATAACTGTTAGGTGAGGTGATGAGTCAGTTGGTGAGACCGCACCACCCACTAGAAATCATTAATCATGGAGATTTTTGCATCTCTACAGAGGGAGTGTAGGGATCCGAAGAAAATAGTGGGAGCTAATTTGTTTAAAAATAAAATTCTTAAATAAATTGGTCAAGTCATAATTACAGTATCTAACTAGAATCTTTGACTCTCTACAGGAAAATGTCTGCGTCCAACCCATTGGCACGTATCCTGGACACACATAGACTGACCGGACCCAATTATAAAGATTGGCTCAGGAACTACAAAATCATTTTGGGTTCCGAGAAGTTAACCCATGTATTAGGACCAGGACCCTCCCACCTTACCAGCTCCGTCCATCCACTGAACAGAGAGCATCTCTAGAAAAATGGATAGACGAAGATAATAAGGCCAGATATTACATGTTGGGCTCGATGTCTGATGAGCTCCAGCGCCAACATGAAGATATCGGGACTGCTCGCCAAATGTTGGCTCACCTATAGGAGATGTTTGGTGAACAGAGTCGCGCAGCCAAGTATCAAGTCACGAAATGACTTTTTAAGGCTAAGATGCGTGATGGGCAGTCAGTCCAAGATCACTGTCTGATGATGATCAAGGACTTGGAAGAGCTTGAGAAGCTCGGTGTGAAGTTGGACTTGGATCTGCAGAATGATATTATTCTGCAATCCTTGACTGATGCATATGGGCAATTCATCATGAATTACCACATGCATAAACTTCAAAATTCCTTGGCCGAATTAATGAATATGCTGGTTACCGCTGAGCTTTCTATGAAAGGTTCTAAAGGCTCAGTTCTTGCTATGGAACGGACTTCTTCCAAAAGAAAGTCTTATGGAAAGAAAAAGAAGTCTGCAAAAAAGCAAAAGGTGGAAGGAGCAAAGAAGAAGAAGGCAGAGCCGAAGAAGAAGGCCGCTGTCAAAGGAAAGTGTTTCCATTGCAACAGCGATGGCCATTGAAAGCGGAACTGCCCTACTTACCTGGCCACCCTGAAGAACAAGAAGGAAGGTCCTTCTGGAGGTATGCTCGTTATTGAGTCTAACCTTATGGTTTCTTCTGCATCCAGTTGGGTGCTTGACTCTGGTTCTAGTGCTCATCTGTGCACTTCTATGCAGGGTCTTGAGGATAGCAGGAGGCTGAGGGATGGAGACATGATCCTACGCATCGGTAATGGAGCAAGAGTTGCTGCAGTAGCCGTGGAAACATACCCTCTTCGATTACCATCTGGTTTAGACTTAGTTTTGAAAAGACTGTTATTATGTGCCTGCAGCTAGCAGGAATTTGATTTCTATTTCATGCTTAGCACTAAGAAGGCTATGTGATTACCTTCTTTAAGGACCATTGTAACATTCTTTATGAAAGAAATAAAATTGCAAATGGTTTTCCTTATTAATGGTCTTTATCAGCTACATATTGATGTATCCTATTTTTAACTATCGAGCAAAACGTGAATGCCAAAAATCAAAATGTCCTAGGGATAGTCCAAATGATAGGTATCTATGGCACCTAAGATTAGGTCATATAGCAGAAGATAGGATCAACAAATTGGAGAAAAATGGGCTATTGAGTCCATTGACTTTTGAGTCATATCCAACTTGTGAATCTTGTCTTCAAGGCAAAATGACTAAACTCCCTTTTGTAGGACATGGGGAAAGGGCCACAGATCTCCTTGCCCTAGTACATACTGATGTGTGCGGCCCATTTGATGTGCCGGCTAGAGGCAATTTTGTCTACTTCATTAACCTTTATCCGATGATCTTATCTAGGTATGGGTATGTGTATCTTATGAGACACAAGTCTGAAGCTTTTGAAAAGTTCAAAGAATTCAGACATGAAGTAGAAAAACAAACTGGAAAACCCATTAAGGTTCTTCGATCAGATCGAGGAGGTGAATACCTTAGCCGAAAATTCCTAGACTATCTCAAAGAAAATGGCATAGTCTCTCAATGGACTCCACCAGGAACACCTCAACTCAACGGAGATTTCAGAACAGGAGAAATCAGAACTCTATTAGGATATGGTCCGATCCATGATGAGCTTCACAGACCTTTCCTGATTTTCTTTGGGGACACTGTCATTGTTAACTTCAATATTACTTACTGAATAGGGTTCCCTCTAAAATCGTTCCTACCACACCGTATGAGATATGGCATGGTAAGAAACCAAGTCTGAGTCATCTCAGAATTTGGGGTTGTCCGGCTCATGTCAAAAGACAACAAGCGGACAAGTTAGAGTTTAGGTCCTTTAGAGCTCGATTCATAGGATATCCTAAAGAGTCATTAGGATACTATTTCTACATTCCAGAAGACCACAATGTGATTGTGAGTCGACATGCCATCTTTCTTGAAAAATAGTTTATTCAAGATAGCGGCATTGGAAAGCAGATCAAGCTTGATGAGAAAGTCTCACAAGTACAACGAGCTAAGGACCAATTGGAACCAAATCAGGTTGAGCCAATAAGAACACTACCTCCTCCACCTCGTAGATCGGAAAAAGTTTTCCATCCCCCTGAAAGATACTTAGGTATTATTTCAGAGGAAGTAGAGAAAATGTTCCTCATAGGTAATGGTGCTCATGGTGATGATCCCAAAACCTACAATGAGGCGATATCAGATATCGACTCTGAGAAATGGCTAGAGGCAATGCAGTCAGAAATTGACTCGATGCACTCAAACCAAGTCTGGACCTTGGTAGATCCACCAGAAGGTATAGTACCTATTGGGTGTAAATGGATCTTCAAGAGAAAGATTGGTGCAGATGGGAATGTGGAGACATTCAAGGCTAGACTAGTGGCAAAAGGTTATAGTCAACGCGAAGGCATTGACTATCAGGATACCTTTTTCCCAGTAGGCTATGCTAAAATCCATCCGCACATTGCTTGCTGTTGCAGCCTATTTCGATTATGAAATATGGCAAATGGACGTGAAAATGGCATTCTTAAATGGATATCTTGAGGAAGATATCTATATGGAACAGCCGCTAGGTTTCACATCCAGTGATACTGATCACAAGGTTTGCAAGCTGCAAAGGTCCATATATGGACTTAAGCAAGCATCTCGGAGCTGGAACACTCATTTCAATGATGTGATCAAAATGTTTGGTTTCATCAAAAATGAAGAGGAACCATGTGTCTTTAAAAAGGTCAGTGGGAGCGCTGTTGTCTTCCTCGTATTGTACGTGGATGACATCCTCCTTATTGGGAAAATGATATTTCCATGTTGAAGCATCCTTTAGTTAAGGTCTAATGTGGTAGGACTCGGATGAATGATATAAAGAGGTCTCTAAGAGGGGATTAATACCCTTCAGACATGGTATTCATCTTTCCAAGAAGATGTGCCCTAGCACACCCTGACCATGATGCCATGCTATGTACCCATGCCCATGAGTGTCACGAAGCAGATATCAGTCAAATCCAGGTGAAGAACACTGGACTTCTGTGAAATGTATCCTTAAGTACTTGAGAAGAACTAAGGATATGATGTTGGTCTTTGGTAATGGAGAACTCCAAGTCCAGGGATACACAGACTCGGATTTCATGTCCGATATAGATGATCGAAAGTCGACATCTGGGAGTCTGTTTGTGTGCAATGGTGGTGCTGTCAGCTGGAAGAGTTTCAAGCAAACAGTGATAGCAGATTCCACCATGGAAGCAGAATATATCGCTGCATCAGAGGCTGCGAAGGAAGCATTCTGGTACAAGAAGTTTGATGCAGAAATCGAAGTAATGCCATCAGATGCCATTCCTCTATACTGCGACAACAATGGCGCCATAGCCCTTGCTAAGGAGCCGAGGTCTCACCAGAAATCCAAGCACATTGAGCGGCGATACCACCTCATCCGCGATTACCTCGAGAAGGGTTACGTCGAGGTCAAGAGAGTCGACTCCGCAGACAATGTGGCAGACCCACTTACAAAGCCGTTGGGCCAGCAGAAGATCGAAGCCCACCTTGAGAAGATGGGACTTAGACTTGTAGCCAATTGGCTTTAGGACAAGTGGAAGATTGTTAGATATATGTGCCCTAGAAGCCAGAATTGGCTGACACTTGTAATACACTTCTAGGGGCAAAATTATAATTTTGACTATAATCAATAAAATGGGTTATTTTCTATCACATATGTATATTTAGTGTCTGTGATACATCCCTTTGAGTTAATGGTAATGATAATTCATATTTTCAAGAGTTGAAAATTTAAGACATGAAATAATCATTTATTAACTCATAAAATGCTCCTGACCATAGGATCATCATAAGGATGGTGATTGATCTGGAAGGTTAGGTGTACAATCGCTTCTCTTTAGTAGATGAGTCTTGAAGTCTACAGGTGTAGAGACATCGGAGCGAGAGTATAGATACTCGTTAGAGAACGAGGGCACTGAGCGTGACCACCTCGAGTAGTCATAAGGAAGTCTATCCTTCTCGTCGATGACTGACTCGATGCTGCAGTGGTGTGTCTTGGTTCTTTGACCTGAGGTGCATCGGCAGTTCACCTTGAGGGTGTTATAGTTTGACTACACCATGACTCGATCTCCTAGCCATTCGGAACCCTGAGGTGTATGTTGGCTATAGCATGTTCATTGTAGGAACTGGATTGCATCAAGATGGAATCTATCTACCTCGGTGGTATGAGGAGCAGCCCTATGATGATCATGAGAATCAAGTCCATAAGCCCATGGCCATGGTAGAGAGTGAAATAATAGAAAGAGTTTCTATTTAGATTTTCACATCGGACTTGAATCGAATGATTAAATCATATGATAGAAATTAGGGTTTGACGAGTTCACCTTAACCCTAATCTGATCGAGGCTCAAGATAGAAGAACTTAATCACACAAGTAGCTACACCAAGAGGTTCATTTTCAGTTTTGATGGGTTGCCACCATATGCTGCTAGGTGTCACTGGTGGATTTTGGGAGCAATTAGAATGATTTAGATGATCGATCATTCTAAGGTGTCTGAATCAGAAGAGTTCTGATCCATCGAAAGGAATTTCGATGATGTCAATGATAGAGATCATAACATATCACATTACCATATAGAACTGAATCAAACTGGGTCACACAAATAAGGGTTTGGATCTGGATATCATCAATTGGACTAATCCAGTTCAATTGATTTGAATAAGATTCAATTAGGTTCAAGAAAATTGTGCTAGCAAACGATTGAGCCTAATATTCTCCTTTTTCTATCTTAAACATTATCTCGACTGAGCTAAATGAGTTTGTGCTCACTCAAGTACCTTTATCTGGTCTGATTGGAGCTTGTTCAAGTCAGAAAAGGATTGTCTTAATTTATGAGATAAATTTTAGACAACACCTACTATTTTCTGTCACCTGCTAATTCTTGTACTTTGACTTGGTCAAACATTGACCTTTGATCCTTAGACATCTGCCCATGTGTAATGCACTTATTGGAGAGCAGATAGGGGCTTGTCCCCTCTATGGAAATTGGAAAGAAGGGGGCACATGCCTAGGATGGCGTGCACCCATGGATAGGGATGCTGGAGTCCCATACGAATGGGACTCCAGGTTGCTTCTTGGTTTCTACTTAGGTGGCCCTTAGGTATCTACTTTGACCAGTCTTAGGCACCATCTGAGAATGAACCTATGGGTCTCTCATTTGATTGGCTTAGGTGATGTTATCCCACCAATCAGATTTAGATCTGATTGCATGAAGCAACGTGATTGGCCGGGGTGATGCAGCACTGCATAGCACAGCAGAGTCTATAAAAAGACCCTATCCATGCACACTATTGAGAACTCCTCTTCCAAGCCATTTCCCAAGGCTACCCCTCTCCCTTCTCCACACCACCATCTGACCCTCTCTCTCCTCTCAACACCCAAGAAAGTTGGGCCTTTAGATTAGTGTGAGTCAGGCAAGGAAATGCTGACGAAGAAGAAAGAAGGCAGCACTGCTGTAGAGACGACGGATAATCTTTAGAAGAAGTTTTGAAGATTCTCCAAATCAGATCCAAATCTGATTTTTGGAGAAAAGAAAGAGAAGGAGAAGATCTCTAGATCCAACCTGAGTGGATACCGGTAGAGGCCAGGCGCTTGCTGTTAGATATATGTGACCTAGAAGCCAGAATTGGCTGATACTTGTAATACACTTCTAGGGGCAAAATTATAATTTTGACTATAATTAATGAAATGGGTTATTTTCTATCACACTTGTGTATTTAGTGTCTGTGATACATCCTTTGAGTTAATGGTAATGATAATTCATATTTTCAAGAGTTGAAAATTTAAGACATGAATAATCATTATTAACTCATAAACAGCTCCCGACCATAGGATCATCACGAGGATGGTGATTGATCCAGAAGGTTGGTGTACAATCGCTTCTCTTTAGTAGATGAGTCTTGAGTCTACGGTGTGGAGACACCAGAGCGAGAGTACAGGTACTCGTTAGAGAACGAGGGCACTGAGCATGACCACCTCGAGTAGTCATTAGGAAGTCTACCTTCTCGTCAATGACTGACTCGATGCTGCAGTAGTGTGTCTGGTTCTTTGACCTGAGATGCATCGGTACAGTTCACCTTGAGGGTGTTATAGTTTGACTACACCATTACTCGATCTCCTAGCCATATGGAACCCTGAGGTGTATGTTGACTATAGCATGTTCATTGTAGGAACTGGATTGGCATCAAGATGGAATCTATCTACCTCGGTGGTAGAGGAGCAGCCCTATGATGATCATGAGAATCAAGTCCAGAAATCCCATGGCCATGGTAGAGTGAAATAATAGAAAGAGTTTCTATTTAGATTTTCACATTGGACTCGAATCGAATGATTACATCATATGACAGAGACTAGGGTTTGACGAGTTCACCTTAACCCTAATCTGATCGGGGCTCAAGATAGAAGAACTTAATCACACAGGTAGCTGCACCAAGAGGTTCGCATTCAGCTCTGATGGGTTGCCACCATATACTGCTAGGTGTCACTGGTGGATTTTGGGAGCAATTAGAATGATTTAGATGATCGATCATTCTAGCTGTTCGAATCAGAAGAGTTCTGATCCATCGAAAGGAGTTTCGATGATGTCGATGATAGAGATCATGACATATCCCATTACCATACAGAACTGAACCTAACTGGGTCACACAAACAAGGGTTTGAATCTGGAGCAGAGACTAATGCAGGGAGAAGGAGGGAGAGGCAGCCTTTGGGCGTGGGTTTCTCAATTGAATTGCATTTACTCTAGAATTAGGGTTGGCGTAGGGTCTTATTTATAGACCTCTTGTGATCCAACTCCTCTTCCTCTCAACCAATCACAACCCTTTTGTGAAATCAGATCTAATCTGATTGGTTGAAATAGAGACCCCTGGATTCCTCCTTAGAGGGCATACTAAGACCAGTCAAACTGGGTTCTAGTAGAACTCTAATTGGAACCAAAAGGATGTGGATCCTTATCCAACAAGGACTCTAGGCGCCTCCTACTTGGGCTCACGCCACCTTGGCGTGCGCCCTTCTCCTTGCCAGGTTCTGGCAGGGATAGGCCCCACCAGCTCTCCAATAGGTGCATGACTATGTGTCAAAAGTCAAAGGGTCAATGGTCAATATTTGACAGTCAAAGGTAGACTTTTGACCAAAGTCAAAGAATAAGAAATGTCAGGTGACCAAAAATGGCAGGTAATGTCATTACAAATAAGACAACCTATTCTGACTTGGACAACCTCCAGTCAGACCATATGAAGGCCTCTGATTGAGCACAAACTTCTTTGGCTCAGACAGACAACTTATTATGATAGCAAAGAAGAACGTTAGGTTTAATCGAGTGCTAGCACGTTTCCATTGAACCTAATTTAATCTTATTCAGATCAATTGAACTAGATCGGTCAATTGATGATGTCACCAGATTCAAACCCTTGTTTGTGTGACCCACGTTAGGTTCAGTTCTGTATGGTAATGGGATATGTCATGATCTCTATCATCGATATCATCGAAACTCCTTCGATGGATCAGAACTCTTCTGATTCGAACAGCTAGAATGATCGATCATCTAAATCATTCTAATTGCTCCCAAAATCCACCAGTGACACCTAGAAGTATATGGTGCAACCCATCAAGAGCTGAATGCGAAACCTCTTGGTGTAGCTACCTGTGTGATTCAGTTCTCTAATCTTAAGCTCCGATCAGATTAGGGTTAAGGATACTCGTCAAACCCTAGTCTCTATCATATATAGTAACATTCGATTCGAGTCCAATTGAAAATCTAATAGAAAACCTTTCTATTATTTCACTCTACCATGGCCATGATTTTTGGACTTGATTCATGATCATCATAGGGCTATCTCCTCTACTCATCGAGGTAGATAGATCCCATCTTGATGCAATCCAGTTCCTACAATGAACATGTCACAGCACATACACCTCAGGGTTCCATATAGGCTAGGAGACCGAGTAATGTGTAGTCAAACTATAACACCCTCAAGGTGAACTGCCGATGCATCTCAGGTCAAAGAACCAGACACACTACTGCAGCATTGATTCAGTCATTGACGAGAAGGTAGACTTCCTAATGACTACTCGAGGTGGTCACTCTCAGTGCCCTCGTTCTCTAAACGATACCTGTACTCTCGCTCCGGTGTTCCCACACGTAGACTCAAGACTCATCTACTAAAGAGAAGCGATCGTACACCAACCTTCCGGATCAATCACCATCCTCGTGATGATCCTATGGTTCGAAGTGTTTATGAGTTAATAATGATTATTCATGTCTTAAAATTTTCAAACTCTGAAAATATGAATTATCATTCACCATTAACTCAAAGGATGTATCACAGACACTAAATACACATGTGTGATAGAAAATAACCCATTCATTAATTATAGTCAAAATTATAATTTGCCCCTAGAAGTGTATTACAAGTGTCAGCCAATTCGGCTTCTAGGGCACATATATCTAACAATGGCACCTGAGATAGGTCATATAGCAGAAGATAGGATTAACAAATTGGAGAAAAATGGGCTATTGAGTCCATTGACTTTTGAGTCATATCCAACTTGTGAATCTTGTCTTCAAGGCAAAATGACTAAACTCCCTTTTGTTGGACATGGGGAGAGGGCCACAGATCTCCTTGCCCTAGTACATACTGATGTGCGCCCATTCGATGTCCGGCTAGAGGCAATTTTTGTCTACTTCATTACCTTTACTGATGATCTGTATAGGTATGGGTATGTGTATCTTATGAGACATAAGTCTGAAGCTTTTGAAAAGTTTAAAGAATTCAGACATGAAGTACAAAAACAAATAGGAAAACCCATTAAGGTTCTTCGATCAGATCGAGGAGGTGAATACCTTAGCCGGGAATTCCTAGACTATCTTAAAGGAAATGGCATAGTCTCTCAATGGACTCCACCAGGAACACCTCAACTCAACGGGGTTTCAAAATGGAGAAATCGGACTCTATGAATATGGTTCGATCCATGATGAGCGTCACAGACCTCCCTGATTTCCTTTGGGGACACTCATTATTAACTTCAATTTATCTACTGAATAAGGTTCCTTCTAAAACCGTTCCTACCACACCGTATGAGATATGGCATGGTAAGAAACCAAGTCTGATCATCTCAGAATTTGGGGTTTCGGCTTATGTCAAAAGACAACAAGCGGACAAGTTAGAGTTTAGGTCCTTTAGAGCTCGATTCATAGGGTATCCTAAAGAGTCATTAGGATACTATTTCTACATTCCAGAAGACCACAATGTGATTGTGAGTCGACATGCCATATTTCTTAAAAAATATTTTATTCAAGATAGTGGCATTGGAAAGCAGATTAAGCTTGATGAGAAAGTCTCACAAGCAGAACGAGCTAAGGACCAAGTGGAACCAAATCAGGTTGAGCCAATAAGAACACTACTTCCTCCACCTCGTAGATCGGAAAGAGTTTTTCATCCCCTGAAAGATACTTAGGTATTATTTCAGAGGATGTAGAGGAAATGTTCCTCGTAGGAATGGATGCCATGGAGATGATCCAAAACCTACAACGAGGCGATATCAGATATCGACTCTGAGAAATGGCTTGAGGCAATGAAGTCAGAGATCGACTCGATGCACTCAAACCAAGTCTGGACCTTGGTAGATCCACCAGAAGGTATAGTACCTATTGGGTGTAAATGGATCTTCAAGAGAAAGATTGGTGCAGATGGGAATGTGGAGACATTCAAGGCTAGACTGGTGGCAAAAGGTTATAGTCAACGTGAAGGCATTGACTATCAGGATATTTTCCCCGGTAGCTATGCTAAAATCCATCCGCACATTGCTTGCTGTTGCAGCCTAATTTCGATTATGAAAATGGCAAAGGATGTGAACAAGGCATTCCTAATAGAGTATCTTGAGAAGATATCTATATGGAACAGCCGCTAGTTTCACATCCAGTGATACTGATCACAGGTTTGCAAGCTGCAAAGGTCCATAATAGACTTAAGCAAGCATCTCGGAGTGGAACACTCGTTTCAATGATGTGATCAAAAAGTTTGTTTTCATCAAAAATGAAGAGGAACCATGTGTTTTCAAAAGGGTCAGTGGGAGCGCTGTTGTCTTCCTCGTATTGTACGTGGATGACATCCTCCTTATTGGGAATGATATTCCCATGTTGACATCAGTCAAGATGTGGTTGTCCAAGGAATTCTCCATGAAAGACCTAGGTGAAGCATCCTTTATTCTAGGAATTAAGGTCTATAGGGATAGACCGAATAGGGTGCTAGGACTTTCATAGAAGATGTACATAGAGGAAGTACTAAAGAGGTTTAGTATGGAAAACTCTAAGAGGGATTAATACCCTTCAGACATGGTATTCATCTTTCCAAGAAGATGTGCCCAGCAGACCTGAGGAAATAGAACGCATGAGCAAGATCCCTTATGCTTCTGCAATAGGGAGCCTCATGTATGCCATGCTATGTACACGACCTGATATAGCCCATGCTGTGAGTTTCACAAGCAGATATTAGTCAAATCCAGGTGAAGAACACTGGACTTCTGTGAAATGTATCCTTAAGTACTTGAGAAGAACTAAGGATATGATGTTGGTCTTTGGTAATGGAGAACTCCAAGTTCAAGGATACATAGACTCGGACTTCATGTCTGATATAGATGATCGAAAGTCGACATCTGGAAGTCTGTTTGTGTGCAATGGTGGAGCTGTCAGCTGGAAGAGTTCCAAGCAAACTGTAATAGCAATTCCACCATGGAAGCAGAAATAATAGCTGCATCAGAGGCTGCAAAGGAAGCATTCTGGTACAAGATTTGCTGCAGAAATTGGAGTAATTCCATCAGATGCCATTCCTCTTTACTGCGACAACAATGGCGCCATAGCCCTTGCTAAGGAGCCGAGGTCTCACCAGAAGTCCAAGCACTTGAGCGGCATAATCATCTCATCCGCGATTACCTTGAGAAAAGTTACGTTGAGGTCAATGAGAGTCAACTCCGCAGATAATATGGCAGACCCACTTACAAAGCCGTTGGCAGCAGAAGATCGAGCCACCTTGAGAAGATGGACTATAGATTGTACCAATTGGCTTTAGAACGAAGTGGAGATGTGGGAGGGTCCTGGTCCAAAACATGGTGTTAACTTCTCTGAACCCAAAATAATTTTGTAGTTCCTGAGCCAATCTTTATAATTGGGTCCAGTCAGTCTATGTGTGTCCTAGGATACGTGCCAAGTGGGTTGGACGCAGACATTTTCCTGTAGAGAGTCAAAGATTCTAGTTAGATACTGTAATTTTGACTTGACCAATTTGTTTAGGGATTTTATTTTTAAACAAATTAGCTCCCACTATTTTCTCGGATCCCTACACTCCCTCTGTAGAGATGCGAAAATCTCCACGATTAATGATTTCTAGTGGGTGGTGCGGTCTCACCAACTGACTCATCACCTCACCTAACAGTTATTGGTGATGGGTTAGCCAATGAGTGAACAACTCTTGTTCAATGATTCTCTAATCATGGTGCACCCAAACTTGGTCTCTAATTCATGAATCTCACCGTATCCGGAATATTGATCCACTCCTTAGTTAAGTCAGACCCACCATTTGCATAGACTGGGTTCCTAATTGGAGTCTCTCACCGTATCCGAAATATTGAGCCCAACTCATCCTCCAGCCCATAGCATCCAATGCCTAATAGACATGGTTGCATCTTCCCGGTGCAACTGAGCCACTGTATCCAGCCGAGAACAATCAACCCCGGGAAGGGCCCGCACATCTACAATGGTGGAAGACTCAGACTTAATCTTTTCTTAGGGAGAATTGATTCAGGTCTCATTAAACTAGACTTGGCTTAGTCATAACAATTATGACTAACCTAGTGGCATGGGTTAGCTCGGATTATTGACCACCTCAGATCAGAACTGTGTCAACAGATATGGCCAGGTAAGTGAGACCGGTGGAAGGAATATGCCATTAACTCGTACAAGAACGCATTCAGGTCGAGTAGCTTCCAATTAAAAACCAGTCGGTCGTCTGTGCCAAACTTACCTTAGACACCAAATTGTTGAGTCAGAACCAATTGGGTTAGCCTACAATCCAGACTCTAACCTCTGAGCCTAATTAGGTCTTGCTTGATCGTGACTCGATCTTGACCCAGACTTAATCCTATTAGGCTGGTCAATTTAAGCATTGTTGATCCCATCTAACCAACTCTTGATTCGGTTTGATCAACCGCTTAGACCTAATTGAGCTACCCAAGCCCGAACCCAGTATTATGAATATGTCTTAGATCTGAAATTCTCAATTTTAGACCTAATTAATATTCCATAAACTTAATTCTTAATTAAGTTAGGGTTCATAAACAAAATATGCACAATAAATCCTAGGGTTTCAGGATCTAGGGTTTTGCAGAAAGTAAGTTTTGGGTTTCTGATTAAGGACGAACACGCAGCACCCCTACACATCATAAGAACACCCCATCGAATGGGAAGAGAGGGCCTTTAAACCCTTCTTCGTTCTTATGACCGGACGGCCAAGAGGAACGCCTTAATCAGGAACATGTAAATACTACAAAACAGTTTATAGATCTATATCATATATCTCATATACAAATTTAGATCTAATCATGGCATATTTTGCATACATCTCATGTATCAAATCATGCATGTTTTCAGATCTAAATTATCTCATAATAATCTAAAAAATTAGATTTAAATTGATCTAATCAAAATAAATTCTAATCTAGACAATTATGTAGAACTATTCTACAACTAGTCTAGACATGCATCAATCATATCTCATATGATATTTAAAATTAAATAATTTTTATTTGCTATTTTATCAGATGTTATTATAACACTTATAATATCAAGAAAATAGTAAATAAGAAGATCTAAAATATGATTTAATCAGATTAAATCAAAGACATGCAAAACTATTCTATAGAACTATTCTATTCTAGAACTAGTCATGCATATCTTCATAATCTTAGATCCAAATCATTTAATTTTAATTTTTTCTGATTTCAGATCTGATCACATCTCATGTGACATCTAAAATCACTTTATTTTCTAATTAAAATAAAATTAAAATCAGATCTAAACAATTTAGAACCATGGCTCTGATACCAGTTGAAGGGAAATCCTGATTTCCCGGTCCAGGTTCGTTCCAGATCTGATCAGATCAAGAGATATATTTCAAAAATTTTTCTCTTGATCTCAATCAGATCTTGATATGTTTCAGATCTGATTCTTATTATTTTAATAAATAAAATAAAATAAGATAAATTAAATCAAATTTAATTTACCTGATTTGGGTAATCCTATTACCCTGTTAGATGATCCTGATTGCAGCGGAAGGTTCTGGATCTTAGCCACGCAAGCGCCTGGCCTCTACCGGTATCCACTCGGGTTGGATCTGGAGATCCTCTTCTTCTCTATCACACCTCCAAAAATTCAGATCTGGATCTGATCTGGAGGATCTTCAAAACTCTTTTGAAGATCTGCAGTCGTCCTTTTGCAGCAGCGCAGCCTTCTTGCTTTTGATCGCCTTTCCTTGATCTGAATCGCACCAACCTAAGTCCAAAACTCCTTTTGGACGTGGAGAGCAAGGGGAGAAGAGACTATGGCATGGAGGAAGGAGGGGAGAGGCAGCCTTGGGGCGTGGGGTTTCTCAATTGAATTCATTTCTTAGAATTAGGGTTGGGCGCAGGGTCTTATTTATAGACCTCTTGTGATCCAACTCCTCTTCCTCTCAACCAATCACAACCCTTTGTGAAATCAGATCTAAATCTGATTGGTTGGAATAGAGACCCCTGGATTCCTCCTTAGAGGGTGCCTAAGACCAGTCAAAGTTGGATTCTTAGTAGAACTCTAATTGGAATCCAAAAGGGAGATGGAGTCCTTGTCCAACAAGGACTCCTAGGCGCCTCCTACTTGGGCTCACGCCACCCTTGGCGTGCGCCCTTCTCCTTGCCAGGTTCTGGCAGGGGGACAGGCCCCCACCAGCTCTCCAATAGGTGCATGACATGTGGTCAAAAGTCAAAGGGTCAATGGTCAACGTTTGACCAGTCAAAGGTAGACTTTTGACCAAAGTCAAAGAACAAGAAATGGCAGGTGACCAAAAATGGCAGGTAATGTCTTACAAATAAGACAACCTTATTCTGACTTGGACAACCTCCAGTCAGACCATATGAAGGCCTCTGATTGAGCACAAACTCCTTTGGCTCAGTCAGGACAACTTATTTATGATAGTAAAAGAAGAACGTTAGGTTCAATCGAGTGCTAGCACGATTTCCTTGAACCTAATTGAATCTCATTCAGATCAATTGAACTAGATCAGTTCAATTGATGATCACCAGATTCAAACCCTTGTTTGTGTGACCCAGTTAGGTTCAGTTCTGTATGGTAATGGGATATGTCATGATCTCTATCATCGACATCATCGAAACTCCTTTCGATGGATCAGAACTCTTCTGATTCGAACAGCTAGAATGATCGATCATCTAAATCATTCTAATTGCTCCCAAAATCCACCAGTGACACCTAGCAGTATATGGTGGCAACCCATCAGAGCTGAATGCGAACCTCTTGGTGCAGCTACCTGTGTGATTAAGTTCTTCTATCTTGAGCCCCGATCAGATTAGGGTTAAGGTGAACTCGTCAAACCCTAGTCTCTGTCATATGATGTAATCATTCGATTCGAGTCCAATGTGAAAATCTAAATAGAAACTCTTTCTATTATTTCACTCTACCATGGCCATGGATTTCTGGACTTGATTCTCATGATCATCATAGGGCTGCTCCTCTACCACCGAGGTAGATAGATTCCATCTTGATGCAATCCAGTTCCTACAATGAACATGCTATAGCCAACATACACCTCAGGGTTCCATATGGCTAGGAGACCGAGTAATGGTGTAGTCAAACTATAACACCCTCAAGGTGAACTGCCGATGCATCTCAGGTCAAAGAACCAGACACACTACTGCAGCATCGAGTCAGTCATTGACGAGAAGGTAGACTTCCTAATGACTACTCGAGGTGGTCACGCTCAGTGCCCTCGTTCTCTAACGAGTACCTGTACTCTCGCTCCGGTGTCTCCACACCGTAGACTCAAGACTCATCTACTAAAGAGAAGCGATTCGTACACCAACCTTCCGGATCAATCACCATCCTCGTGATGATCCTATGGTCGGGAGCTGTTTATGAGTTAATAATGATTATTCATGTCTTAAATTTTCAACTCTTGAAAATATGAATTATCATTACCATTAACTCAAAGGATGTATCACAGACACTAAATACACATATGTGATAGAAAATAACCCATTTTATTAATTATAGTCAAAATTATAATTTTGCCCCTAGAAGTGTATTACAAGTGTCAGCCAATTCTGGCTTCTAGGGCACATATATCTAACATATCAGACTTTAAAAAGGAAGACATTGATTATAGTTAAGGCCCATTCGATGTGCCGGCTAGAGGCAATTTTGTCTACTTCATTACCTTTACCGATGATCTGTCTAGGTATGGGTATGTGTATCTTATGAGACATAAGTCTGAAGCTTTTGAAAAGTTCAAAGAATTCAGACATGAAGTAGAAAAACAAACTGGAAAACCCATTAAGGTTCTTCGATCAGATCGAGGAGGTGAATACCTTAGCCGGGAATTCCTAGACTATCTTAAGGAAAATGGCATAGTCTCTCAATGGACTCCACCAGGAACACCTCAACTCAACGGGGTTTCAGAATGGAGAAATCGGACTCTATTGGATATGGTTCGATCCATGATGAGCTTCACAGACCTCCCTGATTTTCTTTGGGGACACTCATTATTAACTTCAATTTATCTACTGAATAGGGTTCCCTCTAAAACCGTTCCTACCACACCGTATGAGATATGGCATGGTAAGAAACCAAGTCTGAGTCATCTCAGAATTTGGGGTTGTCCGGCTTATGTCAAAAGACAACAAGCGGACAAGTTAGAGTTTAGGTCCTTTAGAGCTCGATTCATAGGATATCCTAAAGAGTCATTAGGATACTATTTCTACATTCCAGAAGACCACAATGTGATTGTGAGTCGACATGCCATATTTCTTGAAAAATAGTTTATTCAAGATAGTGGCATTGGAAAGCAGATTAAGCTTGATGAGAAAGTCTCACAAGCAGAACGAGCTAAGGACCAAGTGGAACCAAATCAGGTTGAGCCAATAAGAACACTACCTCCTCCACCTCGTAGATCGGAAAGAGTTTTCCGTCCCCCTGAAAGATACTTAGGTATTATTTCAGAGGATGTAGAGGAAATGTTCCTCGTAGGTAATGGTGCTCATGGTGATGATCCCAAAACCTACAACGAGGCGATATCAGATATCGACTCCGAGAAATGGCTTGAGGCAATGAAGTCAGAGATTGACTCGATGCACTCAAACCAAGTCTGGACCTTGGTAGATCCACCAGAAGGTATAGTACCTATTGGGTGTAAATGGATCTTCAAGAGAAAGATTGGTGCAGATGGGAATGTGGAGACATTCAAGGCTAGACTGGTGGCAAAAGGTTATAGTCAACGTGAAGGCATTGACTATCAGGATACCTTTTCCCCGGTAGCTATGCTAAAATCCATCCGCACATTGCTTGCTGTTGCAGCCTATTTCGATTATGAAATATGGCAAATGGACGTGAAAACGGCATTCCTAAATGGATATCTTGAGGAAGATATCTATATGGAACAGCCGCTAGGTTTCACATCCAGTGATACTGATCACAAGGTTTGCAAGCTGCAAAGGTCCATATATGGACTTAAGCAAGCATCTCGGAGCTGGAACACTCGTTTCAATGATGTGATCAAAAAGTTTGGTTTCATCAAAAATGAAGAGGAACCATGTGTTTTCAAAAAGGGTCAGTGGGAGCGCTGTTGTCTTCCTCGTATTGTACGTGGATGACATCCTCCTTATTGGGAATGATATTCCCATGTTGACATCAGTCAAGATGTGGTTGTCCAAGGAATTCTCCATGAAAGACCTAGGTGAAGCATCCTTTATTCTAGGAATTAAGGTCTATAGGGATAGACCGAATAGGATGCTAGGACTTTCACAGAAGATGTACATAGAGGAAGTACTAAAGAGGTTTAGTATGGAAAACTCTAAGAGGGGATTAATACCCTTCAGACATGGTATTCATCTTTCCAAGAAGATGTGCCCCAGCACACCTGAGGAAATAGAACGCATGAGCAAGATCCCTTATGCTTCTGCAATAGGGAGCCTCATGTATGCCATGCTATGTACACGACCTGATATAGCCCATGCTGTGAGTGTCACAAGCAGATATCAGTCAAATCCAGGTGAAGAACACTGGACTTCTGTGAAATGTATCCTTAAGTACTTGAGAAGAACTAAGGATATGATGTTGGTCTTTGGTAATGGAGAACTCCAAGTTCCAAGGATACACAGACTCGGATTTTCATGTCCTGATATAGATGATCGAAAGTCGACATCTGGAAGTCTGTTTGTGTGCAATGGTGGAGCTGTCAGCTGGAAGAGTTCCAAGCAAACTGTAATAGCAGATTCCACCATGGAAGCAGAATATATAGCTGCATCAGAGGCTGCAAAGGAAGCATTCTGGTACAAGAAGTTTGCTGCAGAAATTGGAGTAATGCCATCAGATGCCATTCCTCTTTACTGCGACAACAATGGCGCCATAGCCCTTGCTAAGGAGCCGAGGTCTCACCAGAAGTCCAAGCACATTGAGCGGCGATATCATCTCATCCGCGATTACCTTGAGAAAGGTTACGTTGAGGTCAAGAGAGTCAACTCCGCAGATAATGTGGCAGACCCACTTACAAAGCCGTTGGGCCAGCAGAAGATCGAAGCCCACCTTGAGAAGATGGGACTTAGACTTGTAGCCAATTGGCTTTAGGACAAGTGGGAGATTGTTAGATATATGTGCCCTAGAAGCCAGAATTGGCTGACACTTGTAATACACTTCTAGGGGCAAAATTATAATTTTGACTATAATTAATAAAATGGGTTATTTTCTATCACATATGTGTATTTAGTGTCTGTGATACATCCTTTGAGTTAATGGTAATGATAATTCATATTTTCAAGAGTTGAAAATTTAAGACATGAATAATCATTATTAACTCATAAACAGCTCCCGACCATAGGATCATCACGAGGATGGTGATTGATCCGGAAGGTTGGTGTACGATCGCTTCTCTTTAGTAGATGAGTCTTGAGTCTACGGTGTGGAGACACCGGAGCGAGAGTACAGGTACTCGTTAGAGAACGAGGGCACTGAGCGTGACCACCTCGAGTAGTCATTAGGAAGTCTACCTTCTCGTCAATGACTGACTCGATGCTGCAGTAGTGTGTCTGGTTCTTTGACCTGAGATGCATCGGCAGTTCACCTTGAGGGTGTTATAGTTTGACTACACCATTACTCGGTCTCCTAGCCATATGGAACCCTGAGGTGTATGTTGGCTATAGCATGTTCATTGTAGGAACTGGATTGCATCAAGATGGAATCTATCTACCTCGGTGGTAGAGGAGTAGCCCTATGATGATCATGAGAATCAAGTCCAGAAATCCATGGCCATGGTAGAGTGAAATAATAGAAAGAGTTTCTATTTAGATTTTCACATTGGACTCGAATCGAATGATTACATCATATGACAGAGACTAGGGTTTGACGAGTTCACCTTAACCCTAATCTGATCGGGGCTCAAGATAGAAGAACTTGAATCACACAGGTAGCTGCACCAAGAGGTTCGCATTCAGCTCTGATGGGTTGCCACCATATACTGCTAGGTGTCACTGGTGGATTTTGGGAGCAATTAGAATGATTTAGATGATCGATCATTCTAGCTGTTCGAATCAGAAGAGTTCTGATCCATCGAAAGGAGTTTCGATGATGTCTATGATAGAGATCATGACATATCCCATTACCATACAGAACTGAACCTAACTGGGTCACACAAACAAGGGTTTGAATCTGGTGATCATCAATTGAACTGATCTAGTTCAATTGATCTGAATGAGATTCAATTAGGTTCAAGGAAATCGTGCTAGCACTCGATTGAACCTAACGTTCTTCTTTTACTATCATAAATAAGTTGTCCTGACTGAGCCAAAGGAGTTTGTGCTCAATCAGAGGCCTTCATATGGTCTGACTGGAGGTTGTCCAAGTCAGAATAGGTTGTCTTATTTGTAAGACATTACCTGCCATTTTTGGTCACCTGCCATTTCTTGTTCTTTGACTTTGGTCAAAAGTCTACCTTTGACTGGTCAAACGTTGACCATTGACCCTTTGACTTTTGACCACATGTCATGCACCTATTGGAGAGCTGGTGGGGGCCTGTCCCCCTGCCAGAACCTGGCAAGGAGAAGGGCGCACGCCAAGGGTGGCGTGAGCCCAAGTAGGAGGCGCCTAGGAGTCCTTGTTGGACAAGGACTCCACCTCCCTTTTGGATTCCAATCAGAGTTCTACTAAGAATCCAGTTTGACTGGTCTTAGGCACCCTCTAAGGAGGAATCCAGGGGTCTCTATTCCAACCAATCAGATTTAGATCTGATTTCACAAAGGGTTGTGATTGGTTGAGAGGAAGAGGAGTTGGATCACAAGAGGTCTATAAATAAGACCCTGCGCCCAACCCTAATTCTAAGTGAATGCAATTCAATTGAGAAACCCCATGCCCCAAGGCTGCCTCTCCCCTCCTTCTCCATGCCATAGTCTCTTCTCCCCTTGCTCTCCACGTCCAAAAGAGTTTTGGACTTAGGTTGGTGCGATTCAGATCAAGGAAAGGCGATCAAAAGCAAGAAGGCTGCGCTGCTGCAAAAGGACGACTGCAGATCTTCAAAAGAGTTTTGAAGATCCTCCAGATCAGATCCAGATCTGATTTTTGGAGGTGTGATAGAGAAGAAGAGGATCTCCAGATCCAACCCGAGTGGATACCGGTAGAGGCCAGGCGCTTGCGTGGCTAGATCCAGAACCTTCCGCTGCAATCAGGATCATCTACAGGGTAATAGGATTACCCAAATCAGGTAAATTAAATTTGATTTAATTTATCTTATTTTATTTTATTTATTAAAATAATAAGAATCAGATCTAAAATATATCAAGATCTGATTGAGATCAAGAGAAAATTTTTGAAATATATCTCTTGATCTAATCAGATCTAGACGAACCTGGACCGGGAAATCAGGATTTCCCTTCACTTGCATGGTTAGATCCAAAACCTCAGGGCTTCGGTAGGATCATCAACGGGTAATCAGTTTATCCAGAATCAAGGTAAAATTAATTCAAAATTAATTTAATTTTATTTTCTTATTCATCAGATCATAAAATCAGATCTAAAAAGTGTCAAATCTGATTAAGATCTAAGAGGTGATTTTTGAAATATGTCTCTCAATCCAATCAGATCTGAATGAACCTGACCTCGAGAAATTAGGATTTTCCTTCAAGGTGTTGTCTCAAATTTATCTTATAAATTAAGACAACTCTTTTCTGATCTGGACAAGCTCCAGTCAGACCAAGTAAAGATTTCTAAGTAAGCCCAAACACATTTGGCTCAATCAAGACAACTTTTAATGATTGTTGAAGGAAAATATCAGGCTCAATCATGTGCTAGCATGATTTTCTTGAACTTGATTGATTCTTATTCAAATCAATTGAACTAGGTTAGTCCAATTGATGATATTCAGATCCAAACTCTTATTTGTGTGATCCAATTAGGTTCAGTTCCATATGATAATGAGATATGTCATGATCTCTATCATCGATATCATCGAAACATCTTCCAATGGATCAGAACTTTTTTGATTCAGACAACCAGCATGATCGATCATCTAAATTATTCTAATTACTCCCAAAATCCACCAGTGACACCTAATAGTATATGGTGGCAATCCATCAGAACTAAAAATGAACCTCTTGGTGTAGTTACCTATGTGATTAAGTTCCTTCATCTTGAGCCCCGATCGGATTAAGGTAAAGGTGATCTCATCAAACCCTAATTTTCGTCAAATGAATTAATCATTCAATTCAAGTCCAATATGAAAATCCTAATAGAAACTCTTTCTATTATTTCACTATGCCATGGCTATGGACTTATGGACTTGATTCTCATGATCATCATAGGGTTGCTCCTCATCTACCGAGATAGATAGATCCCTTATTAGTGCAATTCAATTCCTACAATGAACATGCTATAGCCAACATACACCTCAGCATTCCGAATGGCTAGAAAACTGAGTTATGGTGTAGTCAAATTATAACACTGTCAAGATGAACTGCTGATGCACCTCAGCTCAAAGAACCAGATACACCACTACAGCTTCGAGCCAATCATTGATGAGAAGGTAGACTTCCTGATGACTGCTCGAGGTGGTCACGCTCAGTGCCCTCGTTCTCTAACGAGTATCTATACTTTCGCTTTATTATCTCTACATCGTAGACTCAAGACTCATCTATCCTAAAGAAGTGATCGTACACCAACCTTCCGGATCAATCACCATCCTCATGATGATCCTACGGTCGGGAGCATTTTATGAGTTAATAATAAAAATTCATGTCTTAAATTTTCAACTCTTAAAAATATGAACTATCATTATCATTAACTCAAGGGATGTATCATAGACACTTTCAAATACATTCTATGATAGAAAATAATCCATTTTATTAATTATGATCAAAATTATAATTTTGCCCTTAGATGTGTATTACAAGTATTAGCCAATTCTAGCTTCTAGGGCACACATATCTAACAAACTTCCACTGGACCTAAAGCTAATTGGCCACAAATCTAAGTCCCATCTTCTCAAGGTGGGTTTCGATCTTCTGCTGGCCCAACCGCTTCATGAGTGGGTCTGCCGCATTATCTATGGAGTTGACTCTCTTGATCTCAATATAACCCTTCTCGAGGTAATCATGGATGAGGTGGTATTGCCGCTCGATGTGCTTGAATTTTTGGTGAGACCTCGACTCCTTATTAAGGACTATGATGCCATTGTTGTCGTAGTACAGAGGAATGGCATCTAATGGCATAACTCCAATTTTTGTGGTGAATTTCTTGTACAAGAATGCCTCCTTCACAGCTTCTGACGTAGCGATATATTCTACTTCCATGGTGGAATTTGCTATCACTGTCTGCTTGAAACTTTTTCAACTGACAGCACCACTACTACACATAAACAGACTCCCAGATGTTGACTTTCGATCATCTATATCGGACATAAAATCCAAGTCTGTATACCCCTGGACTTGGAGTTCTCCATTACAAAAATCCAACAATATATCCTTAGTTCTTTTCAAGTACTTAAGGATACATTTTACAGAAGTCCAGTGTTCTTCATTTGGAACGACTGATATCTGCTCGTGACACTCATAGCATGGGCTATATTAGGTCGTGTACATAACATGGTATACATGAGGCTCCATATTACTGATGCATAAGGGATCTTACTCATGCGTTCTATCTCCTCAAGTGTGCTAGGGCACATCTTCTTGGAGAGATGAATGCCATGTCTGAAGGGTACCGAACTCCTCTTGGAGTTTTTCATGCTAAACCTCTTTAGCACTGCCTCTATGTACATCTTCTATGAAAGAGCTAGCATCCTATTCGGTCTATCTCTATAGACCTTAATTTCTAGAATGAAGGATGCTTCTCCTAGGTCTTTTATAGAGAATTATTTAGATAACCATATTTTAACTATGGTCAACATGAGAATATCATTCCCAATAAGGAGGATATCATCCACGTACAGTACGAGGAAGACAATAGCGCTCCCATTGACCTTTTTGAAGACACATGATTTCTCCTCATTTTTTATGAAACCAAATAATTTAATCACATCATTAAATCTAGTATTCTAGCTCCGAGATGCTTTCTTAAGTCCATATATGGACCTTTGCAGCTTGCATACTTTGTGATCAGCATCACTGGATGTGAAACCTAGCAGCTATTCCATATAGATATCTTCCTCAAGGTATCCATTTAAGAATGATGTTTTCATATCCATTTATCATATTTTATAATCAAAATAGGCTGCAACAGCAAGTAATGTACGGATGGACTTTAGCATAGCTACTAGCAAAAAGATATCCTAATAGTCAATTCCTTCGCGCTGACTATATCCTTTTACCACTAATCTAGCTTTAAATATCTCCACATTTCTATCTGCACCAATCTTTCTCTTGTAGATCCATTTACACCCAATAGATACTATTTCTTCTAGTGGATCTACCAAGGTTCAGACTTGGTTTGAGTGTATTGAGTCAATTTCTGACTTCATTGCCTTTAACCATTTCTCGAAGTCGATATTTGATATCGTCTCATCCTAGGTTTTGGGATCATCATCATGAACCCCATTACCTATAAGGAACATTTCCTCTACTTCCTCTGAGATAGTATCTAAGTACCTTTTAGGGGGATGGGAAATCCTTTCCAACGAGGTGGAGGAGGTAGTGATTGTATTGGCTTAACCTGATTTGGTTCCACAAGGTCCTTAGCTCGTTGCTCTTGTGAAACTTTCTTCTTGAGCTTGATCTACTTTCCAATGCTGCTATCTTGAATAAACTATTTTTCCAAAAAGATGGCATGCCGACTCATAATCATATTATGGTCTTCTGGAATGTTGAAATAGTATCCTAATGACTTTTTATGATATCCTATAAATCAAGCTCTAAAGGACCCATAGTCTAACTTATTCGCTTGTTGTCTTTTGACATGAGCCAGAGAATCCCAAATTCTGAGATGACTTAGACTTGATTTCTTACCATGCCATATCTCGTACGGTGTTGTATAAATGATTTTAGAGGAAATCCTATTCAGTAAATATATAGCAGTTAATAGACTATGTCCCCAAAAAAAATTGAGAAGGTCTGTGAAGCTCATCATGGATCGGACCATATCTAATAGGATTTGGTTCCTCCATTCTGAAATTCTGTTGAGTTGAGGTATTCCAGATGAAATCCATTGAGAGATTATGCCATTTTGCTTGAGATAGTTAAGAAATTTTCGACTAAGATATTCACCTCCTCGATTTGATCGAAGAACCTTAATGGGTTTGCTAGTTTGCTTTTCTACTTCATATCTGAATTCTCTGAATTTTTCAAAAGCTTCAGACTTATGTCTCATAAGATACACGTACCCATACTGAGATAAATTATCGGTAAAGATTATGAAGTAGACAAAGTTGCCTCTAACCGGCACATCAAATGGACTGCACACATCAGAATGTACTAGGGCAAGTAGATCTATGGCCCTTTCCCTATGTCTCATAAAAGGGAGCTTAGTTATTTTGCCATGAAGACATGATTCACAAATTGGATGTGACTCAAAAGTCAACGGACTCAATAGTTCGATTTTTTTTAATTTGTTAACCCTATCTTCTACTATATGACCTAGCCTTAGGTGCCATAGATACCTATCGTTTGGACTATCCCTGGGTTATTTTGATTTTATGGCATTCACATTTTGCTTGATATTAAAGATAGATACATCAATATGTAACTGATAGAGACTGTTAATGAGGAAATCACTTGCAATCTTATTTCTTTCATAAAGAATATTACAATGGTCCTTAAGAAAACTAATTACATAGCCTTCTTGTGCTAAACAGGAAACAAAAATCAAATTTCTACTTTTAGCAAGCACATAATAATAATCCCTAAGTACTAAATCTAAGCCAGACGATAGTCGAAGAGGGTGGGTTCCCACGACCATAACAACAACTCTTGCTCCATTTTTGATGTGAAGGATCATCTCACCATCCCTTAGTCTCCTGCTATTCTCAAGACCTTATATCAAAGTGCACAAATGAGCACTAGAACCAGAATCAAGCACCCAATTGGATGTAGAAAAAATCGTAAGCTTAGATTTAATAACGAGCATACCTCCAGAAGGACATGTCTCCTTCTTATTCTTCAGGGTGGCTAGGTATATAAGGCAGTTCTGCTTTCAGTGACCATCAGTATTACAATGGAAATACTTTCCTTTGTCAGCGGCCTTCTTCTTCAGCTCTGCCTTCTTTTTCTTTCCACCTTCTACCTTCTACCTTTTCACGGACTTCTTCTTCTTTCCAAAAGACTTTCTCTTAGAAGCAGTCCATTCCGTAGCAAGTACTGAGCCTTAGAACCTTTTATAGAAAGCTCAGCAGTAACCAGTATGTTCATAAGCTCGATCTGAGTACTTTGATGTTTATGCATATGGTAGTTCATGATGAACTGCCCATACGCATTAGTCCAGGATTGCCAAATTATATCATTCTATATATCCTGGTCTAACTTCACTCCTAACTTCTTAGCTCTTCTAAGTCCTTGATCATCATCAGACAATGATCTTGGATTGACTGTCCATCACGTATTTTAGCCTTAAACAGTCATTTAGTGATCTGATATTTGGCTACGTGACTCTATTCACCAAATAACTTTTCCAGGTGAGCCAACATTTGGCAAGAAATCTTGATATCTTCATGTTGGTGCTGAAGCTCATCAGACATCAAGCCCAACATATAATATCTGACCTTATTATCTTCATCCATCTTTTTGTCAAGAGATGCTTTCTGTTTAGTGGACGGACAGACTGGTAAGGTTGGGGGATCCTGGTCTAATATATGAGTTAACTTCTTGAAATCTAAAATAATTTTGAAGTTTTGGAGCCAATCCTTGTAGTTAGGTTCGATCGGTCTATCGATGCCAGGATACGGGCTAGTGGATTGGATATAGATATTTTTATTTTTTTTGTAGAGAGTCAAAGTTTCTAGTTAGATTTTGTAATTAAAACTTGAATAATTTATTTAGGAGTTTGATTTTTAAATAAATTAGCTTTCACTATTTTCTTGGATCCCTACATTTCCTCTGTAGAGCTGTGAAAATCTTCATGATTAATGATTTCTAGTGGGTGGTGCAGTCCCATCAATTGACTCATCACCTCACCTAACAGTTATTGGTGATGGGTTAGCCAATGAGTGAACAACTCTTATCCAATGATTCTCTGTCATGGTGCACCCAGGCTTGGTCTCTAATTCAAGAATCTCACCATGCCCGAAATATTGATCCACTCCTTAGTTAAGTCAGATCCACCATTTGCATAGATTGGATTCCTAATTGGATCTCTCACTATATCCAAAATATTAAGCCCAATCCATCCTCCAGCCCATAGCATCCAAGCCTAATAGACATGGTTGTATCTTCTCGGTGCAACTGAACCACTATGACCAATCGAGAACAATCAACCCTAGGAAGGGCCTGCACATCTACAATGGTGGAAGGCCTTAGACTTAATCTTTTCTTAGGAAGATTTGATTTAGATCTCTTTAAACTTGACTTGACATAGTCATAACCATTATGACTAACCTAGTGGTATGGATTAGCTCGGATTATTAGCCACCTTAGATCAGGACTGAGCTGACAAATATGGCCAGGTAAGTGAGATCGATGGAAGGGATATGCCATTAACTCGACAAGTACGCATTCAAGTCGAGTAGCTTCCAATTAAAAATCAGTCAGTCATATCTACCAAACTTATCTTAGACACTAAATTGTTGAGCCAGAACCAATCAGGTTAGCCTACAATCTAGACTCAAACCACTAAGCTTGATTAGGTCTTAACTTGATCTATCAATCATGTGACTTGATCTTGACCCAGACTTAATCCTATTAGACTGGTTAATTTAAGCACTCTTGATCCCATCTAATCAGCTCTTAATTTGGTTTGATCAACCGCTAGACCTAATTGAGCTACCCAAGATTGATCCTAATTTTATGAATATATCTTAGATCTAAAAATTCTCAATTTTAAATTTAATATATTTCATAATCTTAATTCTTAATTAAGTTTAGGATTTATAAACAAAACATGTAACTAAAATACTAAGATTTTAGGAAATAGAATTTTGCAGAAAATAAGTTTTTGATTTCTGATTAAGGATGAATGCGCAGCATCCTTATACATCATAAGAACACCCCATCAAATGAAAGGAGAGGATGTTTAAATCCTACTTCATTCTTATGACCGAACGGTCAAGGGAAGCATCTTAATCAGAAATATGATGAATCTACAAAACTAGCTACATCTACATATATATCACATATATAAAATTGATCTAACTTAAAAATATATCTTGCATACATCTCATGTATCATATCATGCATGTTTTTAGATCTAAATTATCTCATAAATATCTAAAAAATAAAATTTAAATTTGATCATATCAAATTAAATTTATTCAAGATAATTTTGTAGAACTATTCTACAACTAGTCTAAACATGCATCTATCATATCTCATATGAACAAAATTAAATAAATTTATTTTCTATTTTGTAGATCTAATTATCAAAAAATAGTAAATAAATAGATCTAAAATCATAATTAATCAAATTAAAATTATGATCATCCTAGACTACACAGAATAATTCTATTCCTAGTCTAGTCATGCATCTCATACATCTTAGATCTAGATTATTTAATTTTTTTAATTTTTAATTTTAGATCTAATCATATCTAATGTGATATCTGAAATTATCTATTTATCATATCAAAATTACATTAAAATTAGATCTAAATAATTATGGAACCTGGCTCTGATACCAGCTGAAAGGAAAATCCTATTTCCTAGATCAGGTTCGATCAGATCTGATTTAATCAAGAGAGATATTTTAAAAAAAAAATTTAGATCTAAATTAGATTTGAAACTCTTCAAATTTGATTTTATCAATCTGATAAAATAAAAATAAATTAAATTAAATTAAATCTAATTTAATTATACCTTGTTATGGATAATCCTATTATCCTGTAATGATCTCGATGTTTGCCTAAGATTCTGGATGTAGCCACGTAAGTGCCTGGCCTCTATCGGTATCCACTTGGATAGGATCTGAAGATCTTCTCATTCTCAATCTGTACTCCAAAGATCAGATCTGGATCAGATCTTAAAGATCTTCAAAATACCTTTTGAAGATCGGGTGTTGTCTCTTACAGTAGTGTTGCCTTCTTCTTTTTTATCGCCTTTCTCTTGCTTGGATCACACCAAAATCGAGCCCAAAGCTTCTTGGACATGGAGAGGAGAGAGAGGATCTAAAGGTGGCATGGAGAGGGAGGGAGAGAAGCCTTGTGGCATGGGCAAAAGGTAGAGAATCTTAATCCTAGGCACAGATAGGGTTTATATAAACCCTACTGTGCCATGCAGTGCCACATCATCCCGATCAATCATGGCTCTTTATGCAATCAGATCTAAATCTAATTGATGGAACGACATCATCTAATCTAATCAGATTAGAATCCCTCACAAACCTCCTTACATGGTGCCAAGACTGGTCAAAGAAGACTCTTTGGCGCCACCTTAGTATGAAGCAACAAGCAATTGGAGTCCCATCTGTATGGGACACCAATCCTTATCCACTTTAGGTGCACACCTCCCTAGGTGTGCACCCCTTGCCTTTCTACTATTTAGCAGGTGACAAGGGTCAAAGCTCTCTACTATGGGTGCATGACACATGAGCAGATGTCTAAGTATCAAAGGTCAATGTTTGACCAAAGTCAAAAGATAAGATTTAGCAGGTGACGAAAAATAGTAGGTGTTATCTCAAATTTATCTCATAAATTAAGACAACCCTTTTCTGACATGGAGAAGCTCCAGTCAGACCAAGTAAAGGTTTTTGAGTGAGCTCAAACACATTTGGCTTAGTTGAGATAACATTTAATGATTGTTGAAGGAGAATATCAGGCTCAATCATGTGCTAACAAGATTTTCTTGAACCTAATTGAATCTTATTTAAATCAATTGAACTGGGTTAGTCCAATCTTGAACCTAATTGAATCTTATTTAAATCAATTGAACTGGGTTAGTCCAATTGATGATATCCAAATCTAAGCTCTTGTTTGTGTGACCCAGTTAGGTTTAGTTTCATATGATAATGGGATATATCATGATCTCTATCATCGATATCATCGAAACACCTTCCGATGGATCAAAACTTTTTTGATTTAGACAACTAGTATGATCGATCATCCAAATTATTCTAATTGCTTCCAAAATCAATCAGTGACACCTAGCAGCATATGGTGGCAACCCACCAGAACTGAAAATAAACCTCTTGGTGCAGTTACCTATGTGATTAAGTTCCTCCAGCTTGAGCTCCGATCGGATTAGGGTTAAGGTGATCTCGTCAAATCCTAATTTCTATCATATGAATTAATCATTTGATTCAAGTCCAATATAAAAATTCTAATAAAAACTCTTTCTATTATTTCACTCTGTCATGGCCATGGGCTTATGGACTTAATTCTCATGATCATCATAGGATTGCTCCTCATCTACCGAGGTAGATAGATCTCCTATTGGTGTAATCTAATTCCTATAATGAACATGCTATAGCCAACATACTTCTCAAAATTCTGAATGGCTAGGAGTCCGAGTTATGGTGTAGTCAAACTATAACACCCTCAAGGTGAATTATTAATGCACCTCAGATCAAAGAATCAGACACACCACTGTAGCTTCGAGCCAGTCATTGCCGAGAAGGTAGATTTTCTGATGACTGCTCGAGGTGGTCACGCTCAGTATCCTCCTTTTCTAATAAGTATCTGTACTCTCACTTCGGTATCTCCACACCATAGACTCAAGACTCATCTATCCTAAAGAAGCGATCGTACACCAATCTTTCGAATCAATCACTATCCTCATGATGATTCTATGGTCAGAAGCATTTTATGAGTTAACAATAAAAATTCATGTCTTAAATTTTTAACTTTTTAAAATATGAACTATCATTACCATTAACTCAAGGGATGTATCATAGACACTTTCAAATATACATAGTGATAGAAAATAACCTATTTTATTATTTATAGTTAAAATTATAATTTTGCCCTTAGATGTGTATTACAAGTGTTAGCCAATTCTGGCTTCTAGGGCACGTATATCTAACAGATCCTTCGGTGACTTGTGCCATTATTGTGACGATAAAGTAATACTTCTCACAACCTTAGGAGAAATAGATGATGGTACCAAAAGAGATTCGTGACCTTTTATGGAACAAACTTTAGATAATTTTTTATAGTTCAAATGCAAAAGAAGGAAAAAAAAGAAAAAATGTTGATGTAACTTGGTAATATCTCCAAATAATATTGTGTAATTAGGAGAAGTATTTCATCTTGATAGATGATCCATCTGATGGGAATGTGTAATCTTTAGGATGTTAATGGATAATCTTTGGATTAGTGGAATTCTATTGTGTTTGAGAAATTAATTTAAAAGTATTATGTTACTTGTAATATAGATTTAAAATTTGGTGGATGTTCATATTTTAAGGGAAGTTCTACTAGAATTTTATGAAATAATGGATTACTTAGTCAATTTATATTTAGATAAAGTAATTATTTAGTTTCATTCATGGTATTTTTTTAAAGTTAAATCTTTTGGGTTTCGTCAGGAGAAATACACATGGATGAGAACCAAACTTCTGAGGTTAAGCATATATGGGAGCAGACTTCTAAGAGATGATTTTCTAGTATGCTTAGCCAAGCAAGGAAGGATGCCTTAAAGAAGACTAGAGATAAAGAGGATATTCTTGAGGCCAAAGGTCATAGGCCTATTTGGATTGCACCACATGTTAAGAATAAATTGATTGATATATGGAATTCTCCTAAGTGGAATGGTAAATCATAAGCAACACGTAAGAATCAAATGATAGAGAAAGATGGTGGAATCACCAAACATATGGATGGTTCAATCACATTTTCTGCACATAAAAAAAGAATGATATATTAAACTATATGTTCTTTATTTTAGAATATTTATCATTCAATTATTTATTTATTTATATGCACTTTCTCATAATTTCATTATTTCTCTATTTTAGACTATTGATAATTACCATAAATATTTTGATAAAAGCATTAATTTATAAATTAATTTATCTTTATTTTTAAAAATTAATATTTTATTTTTTTGTAAAAAAGATAATCACCAATAAAAAGAGCTTGATTTGTTGGTTAAAAGAAAGAACATTTAGAGCAAATCAAACTTAAATTGGATCCAAAATGAAGACTCAAAAGAAAAGAAAAAGAAAAAATAAAAAGAACAAAACCAGCCCAGTAAGCTACCTAGCCAAGCGCGCCTAGCCCATGCAACCATAGCCCATGAACTAGCCAACTGTTGATGTCCCAATGACATCAAAAAATAATGGGATCCATAATGGATCGGTGTTGACATGATTGGCGCGGACCCTTAAATGGTCTACAAAAAATAGCACACTGCTCATGGAGGCATTTTTGACTTTTTACATAGTATGGCATGCAGCAATTTGGCAGGGTCTACAATGTGCTAGGTCCATGGGTGGTGCATGGGCAAAACTATGCAATCGGATGGTTGAGAACCATTCATCAGTGCAATCTAACTATTGAGAAAGCAGTCGACTTGATTAAGGAATCCAGGCTTCTCTTTTGCACCATCCGACACTCCAAATATCTTCTCAGCCTAATCCAATGGCTAGAACAGGATTAAAGCATTGAAATTATGGGTTTTTAAGCAATTTTTGGATCATTCAATCAAGATCTAATAGCCAGCAAGGATCTAAGTCTTTGCATCAACAGATGGCATCCCTTTTTGATCGATTTCAGGAGTTCAAAACCAACTTCCACCTGGATTCTTCACCAACACCACTCTCTCCTCTATTTAAAGGGTCTAGGCCAATAGAAACAATTATCTTTGATCAAGGAAAGCCTTTGGTATACGATAGGCTGTAGGGTTTAGGTTGAAGGCTGCTTTAAGGCAAAAGGTGCACAGAAGAAGAGCTGCTTCCTACGCCATCTTCACGCCAACACTAGTCCAATATCATGATTATTTATTCTAGTTTTTATTTTCTTTCCTGCTCTTTTCAATTTCTTGTATTTAAAATTTAAATTTTAATTTAATATAAAATTTATTTTATGATCTTTATATTTTTGGCTCTTTACTTTTTATTGCAAATAGAAGCTAAGATCTAGATAGTAAATCTTAGTACGAAGTTATTTTTATTCATAATTTTAATTTCTATTTTTTGACTTTAATTTTTTTTAAATCTTTCTTTATTTTTTATAAAAATTAAAGATTTCAAATCAAAACACTATCCACTCAGTGGATTCGACCCAATTCGGTACTTTCTACATATTTTTAATTATTTAAGAAGTTGAAATTAAATTGATAAATATGGTGTCCTAATGACAACATCATGCTCTATCATATTTTTAGCGCCATTGTTGGAGAAGGCATGAATATTAAAATTTTTAATTTTTTTATTTTTTTTATAAATACAGCTTACTAACTTTTTATTTTTTTGTTAAAAAAGAAAAGAAAAATAAAAAAAATTAGGAGAAGGAAGAAAGCTTCCAATTTGGCTTGGTGATCAATCCTAACCCTATACCTCTTTTTTTGAATATTATCTATTTTATTTTTAAATTAATTTAAAAATAACCAACTTAAATCTAATTAAAAACTTCATGATAAAAGTAAAAATTTTAATTGTTTAGAGCATCCATCATATTAGATTGATTTATTTTAGTGATTGCTGGAGACAAGGTGTGCCTTTCAAGTTTAATTAGTTTTATGCATCTAATTTAGTTGCATAAAACCACTTGTTTAAAATTAGTTGTGCATATTCATCTTAAATCATCTTAAGGGTAATACCTATAAACAAGATAAGATAGGGCTTTCATCACCCTTCCTTAGCCTAAAAACAACCAACCAGCATCGCTCATTAACCTAATCCTTTATTTTAAAATCAAATGAGACATTGACTCTTAACGAACTCGAGCTCATTAAGACAAAAAATCCTAAAAGTTAGACTGGATTAGGGTTAATCAGTTTGACTAGTGTCTAAGAAAAATGGTTCAGGATCACGTCCTGAAGGAAGGTAGTTATCTAATTAGTTCCATTAGCTTACCTAGCCAATTCAATTGGTGTCTAAAGAAAACAACGGAGGGACTCCCACCAATCTTATACTTATCTAGCTAGTTGAGTGGCTGATCTTTTATTTGAAGGGCTTAAAGGTAATCTTAGCGGTTAAGAGCTATCTAGATTTAGGATAACCCTTAGTCAAGATTGATTGTTTAACTTAATTGCTAACCAACATCAAACCTAATCATAACTAATTCTTCTCTCTCTTCTTAGCTTTAGGACTCCTTAGATTCTCTTCTTTAGAACTCTTTTCATTTTTTCTTCTCCTTTTTATCTTTTCTCTTCAATAATAATAATAATAATAAAATAATTAATAATAAAATAAGATAAAATAGAAAATGATAAATATATATATATATATAAACTTTTGAATCATGCATTAGGATTGCACTAGTACATACATGGTAGGAGATTGCTGTTTCCTGACCTAGTTGAACCCCATCCTGAAATTGAATTGCTAATCTATATTAAACCTAACAATCAAATAGCTGAAAATAGTGGAGAACCACCTAGGTAGATGAAGGAATACTTTATTCCTTTCACCTATAATCCATCAACTTGTATCCACTTATCCGATATTCCTGCTAGCCATTATGAGATCAAGTCGACCACAATCTAGATGCTCCTATCTTTCTATGAAAATACCAATAAAAATTCTTATAAGCATCTAGATGAATTCTTTGAAATCAACTTTATAATGAAAATCCAAAATTTTACTGATAATGCCCTTAGACTGACCTTGTTCCCTTTTTCATTAAAAGACAAAGCTATGTACTAGCTTGGCATAATAGGAAGACCAATCCAAACATGGATTAAGATGCAACATGAGTTTCTTAAAAAGTTCTATCCCATAGGTCCAACACCATGAGGCAAGCCATTACTAAATTTGCTCAACTTCTAGGGCAACAAATTCATGAGTCATGGAAGAGACTTAAGAAACTTCTTACATAATGCCACTAAGTAGCAAATTATTCAAGTTTTTTATGAAGATTTAGGAGATTAGTATAGACAGATGGTAGATGCATCTTGTGGAAGTGCATTCACGAGCAAAATTAAAGATGAACCCTACGCCTTATTTAAAATCCTAAGTGAAAACTCGATCAACTATTTTCAACTATGCTTCACTATCTTTCTATGAAAGATTGATTTCTCACCAAAAGCAGGCAAGAATCTATGAGCTTAAACACCCAGAATCTAGTTCTAAGACTGACTTAAACCTGATAGTTCAAAAATTAGATAAAGCAAATATTTTTGCCTAGAAATTAGATCAATTCATAATCCTAGGTCAACAATCTCCTGCACAATACACATCATCTTTTAATTATCAAGAGATTTGTTATATCTGTGCTAGCCTAGCCCATCATATGAGTGAATGTCGCATAACTGCATAGTTTCCACCTTTTCATCCAAGAACAAATCCAAGCTACATAAGGCTACTCCAAGTCAGTTAATAACCCATTTTCAAATTCTTATAATCCAGGTTGGAGGAACCATCCTAATTTTTCTTGGAGACCTCAATAGGCTCAAGCTTAGACCTAAATTCCACCTATGTAGAACTACCAAAATAGGTTCTAATACTAGAATTATGCCTATAATAGAGGTCAGCCTAGTCAGTCTACCCAACCATTGCATTACAATCAGCCATCATACCCATCTTCTCAATAGACCAATCTAGCCAACAATAGGTTTAATCAACTGCAACAATTGATGATGACTCAATAGTAATCCATCACCAGGTTAGAAGCACAAATAGGATAGTTAGCTGGATCTACCATAAGAAGGAAACTAGGTCAATTACCGAGCCAACCAATAGTAAATCTTAGAAATAATCCATCTAATGTCCACTAACCACCTAGACCTAGTCATCAATCTAATGTCCTACCTAAGAATTCTCAATTTAAGAATACCAAAGCAATTTCTAAATTTAAAAATGGTAGGATTCTTAAGGATCCATACTAAGACTAGGTGAGAGAGCCTAGTACTGATGCTAGCCAAAATGAAAACTTAGAGGAAGAGGTTAGTACTGAGATTAACTGCATAGAAGAACCTAAGTCCGAAATTGGTACTAATGCTGGTTTCAATCTGAATGAGATAGACAAAGAAAAGAAGAGAGTAGATGATTTACACAAGTCATACAAACCTAAAATCTTACTTCCTTCAGTCCTAGAAGTCGGTTCTCCACACAAAAAGCAAGGGACATGCAATGAGGAGCCAATGAAAGTGTTTAAACAAGTTCATATTAATCTACCTCTAAAACCAAAGTCACCTTTAGTCACATCTTATGAGTATGAATGTTTAGAATCATATGACACCCTCTTGATACCCATTATATCAAACTTAACTTCTAACTCAAAAACTCAATTCATGAGCATTTTAGAAGAACAAATAGAAAAAATTCTTGACAAATAAGGATCTAAGAATGGAGTTGCAAACTATCTTTCTGAAATTAGAAATAAGTTAATAGAACTTATCAAGAAAGGGATTGCAAGCTATCTTTCTGAGATTGGCAATCCAAAACTATTGAAATTTGTTAATCTAATATTCGACATGGGATAGATAGAATCATAAGCTGAAGATATTAAACTTAGCATTCCTAGGAGGCAACCTAGATCTTTGCAATTTAATTTTATTTCTCTTGTTAGTTTATTTAAATTTTTACTTTAGTTATTTCACTAGGCCTATGATTAAATAAGTTGGAAGAAGAGCCAAAGCTTCAAGATCCATGCTGGACCACAAACGCATTGAATTAGATGTATTCTTTCCTATTTCTTATTGCACCTTTTATTTTTCTTTCTCTATTGAGGACATTATTGCGGGGGAGGGATAATAAAATTTTTAAAGTTCTTGAAGAAGTTAAGTATTTAGCATTTAATCACCTGATTATGCTCAAGAATTAAGTTGAACCAAGCATTTTTTTTAAAAAAAATTAATGCACAGACCAGAGAGTTTGTGAGATACCGAGGGATCAAGTATTAAAAAAATTCAATAAAGAGTTAAGTCTAAAATATAAATAATTTTTTTCTTAAGCATTTCTAATTTTGCCTACCAACATCAAAGAATAGTTTACGTTTTATGAACTTGTGTAGGGTAACTATATATTTTTTCATAAAATAAAAATTATTTTTAAAATAAAATATATAATTTTCAAGTACTTCTTACTAAGTAACCAAATATCTTTGCCTAAGCAAGTATTGAGTTCTGCATCAAAATGTAGGAAGGGCAAAGGAGCTCATTGTAAAGCTCATCTTAACTCATAGGCTAGTTGATTCGAGCTAGTAAACCCGAGCGGTATCTTATACCTAGTGCCCTAAAGTTATCTAGTTTGGGAGTCATTGGCCTAAAACTCGCTACATGGATTAAATAAAAAACTTAAAAGATTAAGACAATCAATAGTGATATAATATTAAAAAAATAAAAAAATATTAATTTTTTACCAAGTAATCAGATCTCGTTGTTTAAGTAAGTAATGATATTCGTATTAAAAAGTGGATAATATAAATATTAAAAAAAATTAATAAATAAATAATAAAAGTAATAATACACTTATCCACATGAAAGTTAGATGATTTCAAGATAAATATAGTGATAATTTAGAAAAAATTTAGAGAAGGTTTAATATTGTTCACTTAATTTTTATATTGGTTAAGTACTAATACTCTAATGATATACCTCACTTACATTCTACTGAACATCAACAACCTTTTTGAAAATTGGTCCATAAAACTCAAAACTCTAAAGCTAAAAGGTATCTAAAATAAAATTCTTTCTTTATTTGAGGATGAGCAAAGTTCAAGTCAGGGGATGTGATAATTATCATAAATACACTGATGATAGAATTAATTTATAAGTTAATTTAACTTTATTTTTAAAAATTAATATTTTTATTTATTTTTTGTAGGAAAGATGATCATCAATAAAAAGAGCTCGATTTGCTGGTTAAAAAAAAGAAAACTTAGAACAAATTAGACTTAAATTAAATTCAAAACAAAGACTCAAAAGAAAAGAAAAAGAAAAAGGAAAAAAATAAAAAGAATGAAATCGGCCCACTAAGCCACCTGGCCTAGTGCAGCCCAGCTAGCATGCCCAACCTATGCAACCACAGCCCACGAACCAATCCTACGCTGATGTCCCAATGATATTAGAAAATAATGCGGTCCATTATGGATTGGTGCTGACATGGTAATCGTAAACCCTTAAAGGGTCCACAAAAAATAGCATGCAGCTCATGGGGGCATTTTTGACTTCTTACATGGTGCAACATGCAGTGATTTGGTAGGGTCTACAATGCGCCCGATCTACGAGCAATGCATGGGCAGAATTGCATGATTGGACAGTTAAGAACCATTCATCAATGTGATCTAATGGCTGAGAAAGTAGCCAACTTGATTCAGGAATCCAGGCTTCTCTTTTGCACCATCCGACGGTCCAAATGTCTTCTTAGCCTGATCCAATGGAGAGAATTATTAGATATATATATGTCCTAGAAGCCAGATTGACTGACACTTGTAATACACTTCTAAGGGTAAAATTATAATTTTAATTATAAATAATAAAATAAATTATTTTCTATCATAATGTGCATTTGAAAGTGTCTGTGATACATCCCTTGAGTTAATGGTAATGATAGTTCATATTTTCAAGAGTTAAAAATTTAAGACATGAATTTTTATTATTAACTCATAAAATACTTCCGACCGTAGGATCATCATAAAGATGGTAATTAATCTGAAAGGTTGGTGTACGATCACTTTTTTTAGATAGATGAGTCTTGAGTCTATGATGTAGAGACACCAGAGTGAGAGTACAGATACTCGTTAGAGAACGAGGGCACTGAGTATGACCACCTCAAGCAGTCATGAGGAAGTCTACCTTCTCGTCAATGACTGGCTCAAAGCTACAGTGGTATGTCTGGTTCTTTGATCTAAGGTGCATCGATAGCTCACCTTGAGGGTGTTATAGTTTAACTACACCATAACTCAGTCTCCTAGCCATTCAAAATCCTGAGGTATATGTTGGCTATAGCATGTTCATTGTAGGAATTAGATTGCACCAATAAAGGATCTATCTACCTCGGTAGATGAGGAGTAGCCCTATGATGATCATGAGAATCAAGTCCATAAGCTCATGGTCATGGTAGAGTGAAATAATAGAAAGAGTTTCTACTAGGATTTTTACATTGTACTTGAATCAAATGATTAATTCATATAACAAAAATTAGGATTTGACGAGATCACCTTAACCCTAATCCGGTCGGGGCTTAAAATAGAGAAATTTAATCACACAGTTAATTGCACCGAGAGGTTCATTTTTAGTTCTGATGGATTGCCACCATATGCTGCTAGGTGTCACTGGTGGATTTTGGGAGCAATTAGAATGATTTGGATGATCGATAATACTAGTTGTCTGAATCAAAAAAGTTCTGATCCATCGAAAGGTATTTTGATGATGTCGATGATAGAGATCATGACATATCCCATTACCATATAGAACTAAACCTAACTATATCACACAAACAAAGGTTTGGATTTCGATATCATCAATTGGATTAACCTAGTTCAATTGATTTGAATAAGATTCAATTAGGTTCAAGAAAATCATGCTAACACATGATTGAGCCTAATGTTCTCCTTTAACAATCATTAAAGCTTGTCTCGACTGAGCCAAATGTGTTTGGACTCACTCTGGAACCTTTACTTTGTCTGATTAGAGCTTGTCCAGGTCAGAAAAGGGTTGTGTTAATTTATGAGATAAATTTGAGATAACACCTATCATTTTCCATCACCTGCTGAATCTTGTCTTCGGACATTGGTCAAACGTTGATCCTGGACACTTAGACATCTGCTCATGTGTCATGCATCCATAGGAGAGAACTTGGAGACTTGTCCTCCTACTAAAAAGCAGATAGGCAAGGGGTGCATGCCTAGGGAGGCCTGCGCCCCATGAAGATAGAAGATGGAGTCCCATACAGATGGGACTCTAGTTGCTTTAGGGAATCAAATTAGATGGCGCCAAGAAGACTTGTTTGACCCAGTCTTGGTACCACCTAAGGATAGTTTTGAGGAACTCTAATCTGATTGGATCAAATGATGTCATCTTATCAATTAAATTTAGATCTGATTGCATAAAGGGCTGTGATTGATCAGGATGATGTGGCACTGCATGGCGCAGCTGGGTCTATATAAACCCTATCTATGCCTAAAATTTTGTTCTAACTTTAGCCCATGCCATATAGCCCCTCTCCCTCCTTCTCCATGCCACCCTCTGGTCCTCTCTCTCCTCTCCATGCCCAAGGGACTTTGGGCATGAAGAAGGTGCGATCCAAGCAAGTGGAAGGTGCCAAGAAAGGAAGAAGGCAGCACTGCTGCAAGAGACAACGACTGTTCTTCAAAAGTCATTTTGAAGATCTTCAAAATCAGATCCAAATCTATTTTTTGGAGGATTGATTAAGAAGGAGAAGATCATCAGATTCTGTCCAAGTGTATACTAGTAAAGTTCAGGCACTTGCATGGCTACATCCAGAACTTCAAGCAAGCATCAGGATCATCACAGGGTAATTGGATTACCCAAAATAATGATATAATTAAATTAAATTTAATTTTTATTTATATTTTATTATTAGATCAATAAGACTAGATCTAAGGAGTCTCAAATTTGATTAGGATCTTAGAGAAAAAAATTTAAAATATCCCTCCTAATCCAATCAGATATGAACGAACCTGATCCAAAAAATAGATTTTTTTCTTCAACTGATATCAGAGCCAGGTTTCATAATTTATTAGATCTAATTTTAATTTATTTTTGATCTAATAATTAGATAATTTTAGATGTCACATTAGATGTGATGAGATCTAAAATTATAAAATTAAAAAATTAAATAATCTAGATCTAAGATGTATGAGATGCATGACTAGACTAGGAATAGAATTATTCTATGTGTAGTCTAGCATAATCATAATTTTAATTTGATTAATTATAAATTTTAAATCTATTTATTTACTATTTTTTAATATTATTAATATTATAATTAGATCTAAAAAATAAAAAATAAATTTATTTAATTTATTCATATGAGATATGATAGATGCATGTTTAGACTAGTTGTAGAATAGTTCTACAAAATTTTTTAGAATAAATTTTCATTTGATATGATCAAATTTAAATCTTATTTTTTAGATATTTATGAGATAATTTAGATATGAAAATATGCATAATATGATACATGAGATGTATGCAAAATATGTTTTTAGTTAGATTAATTTTTATATATGTGATATATGATGTAGATCTAACTGGTTTTGTAGATTTATCATATTTCTGATTAAGGCGTTCTCCTTAGCCGTCCGGTCATAAGAACAAAGTAGGGTTTAAAGGTCCTCTCCTTCCATTCGATGGAGTATTCTTAGGATGTGTAGGGGTGCTGCGCGTACGTCCTTAATCAGAAATCTAAAATATATTTTTTGCAAAATTCTAGATCCTGAAATCCTAGGATTTTATATACATGTTTTATTTATGAATCCTAAACTTAATTAAGAATTAAGATTATGAAATATATTAGGTCTAAAATTGATAATTTTTAGATCTAGGACATATTTATAAAATTGATTCGGGCTTGGATAGCTCAATTAGGTCTAGCGGTTGATCAAACCGAATCAAGAGTTGTTAGATGGGATCAAGAGTGCTTAAATTGACTAGCCTAATAGGATTAAGTCTAGGTCAAGATCGAGTCACATGAGTGATCGATCAAGTTAAGACCTAATTAGGCTCAGTGGTTAGAGTCTAGATTGTAGGCTAATCCAATTGGTTCTGGCTCAACAATTTGGTGTCTAAGATAAGTTTGGCAAATACGATCGACTGATTTTTAATTGGGAGCTACTTGACTCGAATGCGTTCTTATCGAGTTAATAGCATATCCCTTCCACCGATCTCACTTACTTGGTCATGTTTGTTGGCCCAGTCCTGATCTAAGGTGGCTAACAATCCAAGCTAACCCATGCCACTAGATTAGTCATAATGGTTATAGCTATGTCAAGTCAAGTTTAAAGAGACCTAAGTCAAATCTTCCTAAGAAAAGATTAAGTCCAAGGTCTTCCACCTTTGTAGATGTGCGAGTCTTTCCTGGGGTTGATTGTTCTTGGCTAGTCATAGTGGTTTAGTTGCATCAAAAATATGCAACCATGTCTATTAGGCATTGGATGCTATAGGTTGGAGGATGGATTGGGCTTAATATTTCGGATACGGTGAGAGATCCAATTAGGAATCCAATCTATGCAAATGGTGGGTCTGACTTAACTAAGGAGTGGATCAATATTCTGATTATGGTGAGGTTCATGAATTAGAGACCAAGTCTGGGTACACCATGATTAAAGAATCATTGGACAAGAGTTGTTCACTCATTGACTAACCCATCATCGATAACTGTTAGGTGAGGTGATGAGTCAGTTGGTGGGACTCCATCACCCACTAAAAATCAATAATCATGAAGATTTTTGCATCTCTACAGAAGAAGTGTAGGGATCCGAGAAAATAGTGGGAGCTAATTTATTTAAAAATTAAATTCCTAAATAAATTGGTCAAGTCTTAATTATAAAATCTAACTAGAAACTTTGGCTCTCTACAGGAAAAGAAAAATGTCTGCGTCCAACCCACTAGCCCATATCCTAGACATTCATAGACTGACCGAACCAAATTACAAGGATTGGCTCCAAAACTTCAATATTATTTTGGGTTCTGAAAAGTTGACTCATGTATTGGACCAGGATCCCTCCACCTTACCAGCTCACCTATCCGCTGAAAAAAGAGCATCTCTTGACAAATGGATGGATGAAGATAATAAGGCCAGATACTACATGTTAGGCTCGATGTCTGATGAGCTTCAGTGCCAACATGAAGATATTAAGACTGTCTGCCAAATGTTGGCTCAGCTGCAAGAGTTGTTTGGTGAACAGAGTCGCACGGCCAAATATCAGGTCGCTAAATGATAATTCAAGACTAAAATGCGTGATGGGTAGTCAGTCCAAGATCATTATCTGATGATGATCAAGAACTTGGAAGAGCTTGAAAAACATGGAGTGAAGTTAGATCAAGAACTATAGAATGATATAATTCTATAATTCTTGACTGATGCGTATGGACAGTACATCATGAACCATCATATACATAAACTTCAGAATACTCTGGCCGAGAGATTGCATTCTTCAACGCCCTAAGATCAGGTTCGTTCAGATCTGATCAGATCAAGAGATATATTTTCAAAAATTTTTTCTTTGATCTCAATCAGATCTTGGGATGTTTTAGATCTGATTCTTATTATTTTAATAAATTAAAATAAAATTAAGATAAATTAAATCAAATTTAATTTACCTGATTTGGGTAATCCTATTACCCTGTTGATGATCCTGTATGCAGCGGAAGGTTCTGGATCTAGCCACGCAAGCGCCTGGCCTCTACCGGTATCCACTCGGGTTGGATCTCTGGAGATCCTCTTCTTCTCTATCATGTCTCCAAAAAATCAGATCTGGATCTGATCTGGAGGATCTTCAAAAACTCTTTTGAAGATCAGCAGTCGTCCTTTGCAGCAGCGCAGCCTTCTTAGCTTTTGATCGCCTTTCTTGATCTGAATCGCACCAACCAAGATCCAAAACTCCTTTTGGACGTGGAGAGGAGAGGGAGAAGATGGGCTTGGCATGGAGGGAGGGAGAGAGGCAGCCTTGGGGCATGGGAAAATTCAATTCTTTTGAGTTGGGCGCAGGGTCTTATTTATAGACTAATGCGTGATCCAACTCCTCTTCTTCCCAACCAATCACAACCCTTTGTGAAATCAGATCTAAATCTGATTGGTGGGAATAGAGTCCCCTGGATTCCTCCTTAGAGGGTGCCTAAGACCAGTCAAAGTTGGTTCTTAGGAGAACTCTAATTGGAATCCAAAAGGGAGATGGAGTCCTTGTCCAACAAGGACTCCTAGGCGCCTCCAACTTGGGCACACGCCAAGGGTGGCGTGCGCGCCCTCCTCCTTGCCAGGTTCTGGCAGGGGGACAGGCCCCCACCAGCTCTCCAATAGGTGCATGACATGTGGTCAAAAGTCAAAGTGTCAATGGTCAACATTTGACCAGTCAAAGGTAGACTTTTGACCAAAGTCAAAGAACAAGAAATGGCAGGTGACCAAAAATGGCAGGTAATGTCTTACAAAATAAGACAACCTTTTCTGACTTGGACAACCTCCAGTCAGACCATATGAAGGCCTCTGATTGAGCACAAACTCCTTTGGCTCAGTCAGGACAACTTATTTATGATAGTAAAAGAAGAACGTTAGGTTCAATCGAGTGCTAGCACGATTTCCTTGAACCTAATTGAATCTCATTCAGATCAATTGAACTAGATCAGTTCAATTGATGATCACCAGATTCAAACCCTTGTTTGTGTGACCCAGTTAGGTTCAGTTCTGTATGGTAATGGGATATGTCATGATCTCTATCATCGACATCATCGAAACTCCTTTCGATGGATCAGAACTCTTCTGATTCGAACAGCTAGAATGATCGATCATCTAAATCATTCTAATTGCTCCCAAAATCCACCAGTGACACCTAGCAGTATATGGTGGCAACCCATCAGAGCTGAATGCGAACCTCTTGGTGCAGCTACCTGTGTGATTAAGTTCTTCTATCTTGAGCCCCGATCAGATTAGGGTTAAGGTGAACTCGTCAAACCCTAGTCTCTGTCATATGATGTAATCATTCGATTCGAGTCCAATGTGAAAATCTAAATAGAAACTCTTTCTATTATTTCACTCTGCCATGGCCATGGGCTTCTGGACTTGATTCTCATGATCATCATAGGGCTGCTCCTCTACCACCGAGGTAGATAGATTCCATCTTGATGCAATCCAGTTCCTACAATGAACATGCTATAGCCAACATACACCTCAGGGTTCCATATGGCTAGGAGACCGAGTAATGGTGTAGTCAAACTATAACACCCTCAAGGTGAACTGCCGATGCATCTCAGGTCAAAGAACCAGACACACTACTGCAGCATCGAGTCAGTCATTGACGAGAAGGTAGACTTCCTAATGACTACTCGAGGTGGTCACGCTCAGTGCCCTCGTTCTCTAACGAGTACCTGTACTCTCGCTCCGGTGTCTCCACACCGTAGACTCAAGACTCATCTCTACTAAAGAGAAGCGATTGTACACCAACCTTTCGGATCAATCACCATCCTCGTGATGATCCTATGGTCGGGAGCATTTTATGAGTTAATAATGATTATTCATGTCTTAAATTTTCAACTCTTGAAAATATGAATTATCATTACCATTAACTCAAAGGATGTATCACAGACACTAAATACACATATGTGATAGAAAATAACCCATTTTATTGATTATAGTCAAAATTATAATTTTGCCCCTAGAAGTGTATTACAAGTGTCAGCCAATTCTGGCTTCTAGGGCACATATATCTAACAATCTCCCACTTGTCCTAAAGCCAATTGGCTACAAGTCTAAGTCCCATCTTCTCAAGGTGGGCTTCGATCTTCTGCTGGCCCAACGGCTTTGTAAGTGGGTCTGCCACATTATCTGTGGAGTTGACTCTCTTGACCTCGACGTAAACCTTCTCGAGGTAATCGCGGATGAGGTGGTATCGCCGCTCAATGTGCTTGGATTTCTGGTGAGACCTCGGCTCCTTAGCAAGGGCTATGGCGCCATTGTTGTCGCAGTATAGAGGAATGGCATCTGATGGCATTACTCCAATTTCTGCAGCAAACTTCTTGTACCAGAATGCTTCCTTCGCAGCCTCTGATGCAGCGATATATTCTGCTTCCATGGTGGAATCTGCTATCACCGTTTGCTTGGAACTCTTCCAGCTGACAGCACCACCATTGCACACAAACAGACTCCCAGATGTCGACTTTCGATCATCTATATCGGACATGAAAATCCGAGTCTGTGTATCCCTGGACTTGGAGTTCTCCGTTACCAAAGACCAACATCATATCCTTAGTTCTTCTCAAGTACTTAAGGATACATTTCACAGAAGTCCAGTGTTCTTCACCTGGATTTGACTGATATCTGCTTGTGACACTCACAGCATGGGCTATATCAGGTCGTGTACATAGCATGGCATACATGAGGCTCCCTATTGCAGAAGCATAAGGGATCTTGCTCATGCGTTCTATTTCCTCAGGTGTGCTGGGGCACATCTTCTTGGAAAGATGAATACCATGTCTGAAGGGTATTAATCCCCTCTTAGAGTTTTCCATACTAAACCTCTTTAGTACTTCCTCTATGTACATCTTCTGTGAAAGTCCTAGCATCCTATTCGGTCTATCCCTATAGACCTTAATTCCTAGAATAAAGGATGCTTCACCTAGGTCTTTCATGGAGAATTCCTTGGACAACCACATTTTGACTGATGTCAACATGGGAATATCATTCCCAATAAGGAGGATGTCATCCACGTACAATACGAGGAAGACAACAGCGCTCCCACTGACCCTTTTTGAAAACACATGGTTCCTCTTCATTTTTGATGAAACCAAACTTTTTGATCACATCATTGAAACGAGTGTTCCAGCTCCGAGATGCTTGCTTAAGTCCATATATGGACCTTTGCAGCTTGCAAACCTTGTGATCAGTATCACTGGATGTGAAACCTAGCGGCTGTTCCATATAGATATCTTCCTCAAGATATCCATTTAAGAATGCCGTTTTCACGTCCATTTGCCATATTTCATAATCGAAATAGGCTGCAACGGCAAGCAATGTGCGGATGGATTTTAGCATAGCCACTGGGGAAAAGGTATCCTGATAGTCAATGCCTTCGCGTTGACTATAACCTTTTGCCACTAGTCTAGCCTTGAATGTCTCCACATTCCCATCTGCACCAATCTTTCTCTTGAAGATCCATTTACACCCAATAGGTACTATACCTTCTGGTGGATCTACCAAGGTCCAGACTTGGTTTGAGTGCATCGAGTCAATTTCTGACTTGCATTGCCTCTAGCCATTTCTCGGAGTCGATATCTGATATCGCCTCGTTGTAGGTTTTGGGATCATCACCATGAGCACCATTACCTATGAGGAACATTTCCTCTACGTCCTCTGAAATAATACCTAAGTATCTTTCAGGGGGACGGGAAACTCTTTCCGATCTACGAGGTGGAGGAGGTAGTGTTCTTATTGGCTCAACCTGATTTGGTTCCAATTGGTCCTTAGCTCGTTCTACTTGTGAGACTTTCTCATCAAGCTTAATCTGCTTTCCAATGCCGCTATCTTGAATAAACTATTTTTCAAGAAAGATGGCATGTCGACTCACAATCACATTGTGGTCTTCTGGAATGTAGAAATAGTATCCTAATGACTCTTTAGGATATCCTATGAATCGAGCTCTAAAGGACCTAAACTCTAACTTGTCCGCTTGTTGTCTTTTGACATGAGCCGGACAACCCCAAATTCTGAGATGACTCAGACTTGGTTTCTTACCGTGCCATATCTCATACGGTGTGGTAGGAACGGTTTTAGAGGGAACCCTATTCAGTAGATAAATTGAAGTTAACAATGAAGTGTCCCCAAAGAAAATCAGGGAGGTCTGTGAAGCTCATCATGGATCGAACCATATCCAATAGAGTCCGATTTCTCCATTCTGAAACCCCGTTGAGTTGAGGTGTTCCTGGTGGAGTCCATTGAGAGACTATGCCATTTTTCCTTTGAGATAGTCTAGGAATTCCCGGCTAAGGTATTCACCTCCTCGATCTGATCGAAGAACCTTAATGGGTTTTTCAGTTTGTTTTTCTACTTCATGTCTGAATTCTTTGAACTTTTCAAAAGCTTCAGACTTGTGTCTCATAAGATACACATACCCATACCTAGACAGATCATCGGTAAAGGTAATGAAGTAGACAAAATTGCCTCTAGCCGGCACATCAAATGGGCCGCACACATCAGTATGTACTAGGGCAAGGAGATCTGTGGCCCTCTCCCCATGTCCAACAAAAGGGAGTTTAGTCATTTTGCCTTGAAGACAAGATTCACAAGTTGGATATGACTCAAAAGTCAATGGACTCAATAGCCCATTTTTCTCCAATTTGTTGATCCTATCTTCTGCTATATGACCTAATCTCAGGTGCCATAGATATCTGTCGTTTGGACTATCCCTAGGTCGTTTGGCATTCACGTTTTGCTCGATAGTTAGAAACAGGTACATCAATATGTAGCTGATAAAGACCATTAATAAGGAAACCATTTGCAATTTTATTTCTTTCATAAAGAATGTTACAATGGTCCTTAAAGAAGGTGATCACATAAGCCTTCTTGTGCTAAGCATGAAACAGAAATCAAATTCCTGCTAGCTGCAGGCACATAATAACAGTCTTTTCAAAACTAAGTCTAAACCAGATGGTAATCGAAGAGGGTATGTTCCCACGGCTACTGCAGCAACTCTTGCTCCATTACCGATGCGTAGGATCATGTCTCCATCCCTCAGCCTCCTGCTATCCTCAAGACCCTGCATAGAAGTGCACAGATGAGCACTAGAACCAGAGTCAAGCACCCAACTGGATGCAGAAGAAACCGTAAGGTTAGACTCAATAACGAGCATACCTCCAGAAGGACCTTCCTTCTTGTTCTTCAGGGTGGCCAGGTAAGTAGGGCAGTTCCGCTTCCAATGGCCGTCGCTGTTGCAATGGAAACACTTTCCTTTGCCATCGGCCTTTCTTCTTCGGTTCTGCCTTCTTCTTCTTTGATCCTTCCACCTTTTGCTTTTTCACAGACTTCTTTTTCTTTCCATAAGACTTTCTTTTGGAAGAAGTCCGTTCCATAGCAAGAACTGAGCCTTTAGAACCTTTCATAGAAAGCTCAGCGGTAACCAGCATATTCATTAATTCGGCCAAGGAATTTTGAAGTTTATGCATGTGGTAATTCATGATGAATTGCCCATATGCATCAGTCAAGGATTGCAGAATAATATCGTTCTGCAGATCCAAGTCCTAACTTCACACCGAGCTTCTCAAGCTCTTCCATGTCCTTGATCATTGTCAGACAGTGATCTTGGACTGACTGCCCATCACGCATCTTAGCCTTAAAAAGTCATTTTCGTGACTTGATATTTGGCTGCGCGACTCTGTTCACCAAACATCTCCTGCAGGTGAGCCAACATTTGGCGAGCAGTCCCGATATCTTCATGTTGGCGCTGGAGCTCATCAGACATCGAGCCCAACATGTAATATCTGGCCTTATTATCTTCGTCAATCCATTTTTCCAGAGACGCTCTCTGTTCAGTGGATGGACGGGCTGGTAAGGTGGGAGGGTCCTGGTCCAAAACATGGGTTAACTTCTCTGAACCCAAAATAATTTTGTAGTTCCTGAGCCAATCTTTATAATTGGGTCCAGTCAGTCTATGTGTGTCCAGGATACGTGCCAATGGGTTGGACGCAGACATTTTCCTGTAGAGAGTCAAAGATTCTAGTTAGATACTGTAATTTTGACTTGACCAATTTGTTTAGGAAATTTTATTTTTAAACAAATTAGCTCCCACTATTTTCTCGGATCCCTACACTCCCTCTGTAGAGATGCGAAAATCTCCACGATTAATGATTTCTAGTGGGTGGTGCGGTCTCACCAACTGACTCATCACCTCACCTAACAGTTATTGGTGATGGGTTAGCCAATGAGTGAACAACTCTTGTTCAATGATTCTCTAATCATGGTGCACCCAAACTTGGTCTCTAATTCATGAATCTCACCGTATCCGGAAATATTGATCCACTCCTTAGTTAAGTCAGACCCACCATTTGCATAGACTGGGTTCCTAATTGAGTCTCTCACCGTATCCAAAATATTGAGCCCAACTCATCCTCCAGCCCATAGCATCCAATGCCTAATAGACATGGTTGCATCTTCCCGGTGCAACTGAGCCACTGTATCCAGCCGAGAACAATCAACCCCGGGAAGGGCCCGCACATCTACAATGGTGGAAGACTCAGACTTAATCTTTTCTTAGGGAGAATTGATTCAGGTCTCATTAAACTAGACTTGGTCTTAGTCATAACAATTATGACTAACCTAGTGGCATGGGTTAGCTCGGATTATTGACCACCTCAGATCAGAACTGTGTCAACAGATATGGCCAGGTAAGTGAGACCGGTGGAAGGAATATGCCATTAACTCGTACAAGAACGCATTCAGGTCGAGTAGCTTCCAATTAAAAACCAGTCGGTCGTATGTGCCAAACTTACCTTAGACACCAAATTGTTGAGTCAGAACCAATTGGGTTAGCCTACAATCCAGACTCTAACCTCTGAGCCTAATTAGGTCTTGCTTGATCGTGACTCGATCTTGACCCAGACTTAATCCTATTAGGCTGGTCAATTTAAGCATTGTTGATCCCATCTAACCAACTCTTGATTCGGTTTGATCAACCGCTTAGACCTAATTGAGCTACCCAAGCCCGAACCCAGTATTATGAATATGTCTTAGATCTGAAATTCTCAATTTTAGACCTAATTAATATTCCATAAATCTTAATTCTTAATTAAGTAGGGTTCATAAACAAAATATGCACAATAAATCCTAGGGTTTCAGGATCTAGGGTTTTGCAGAAAGTAAGTTTTGGGTTTCTGATTAAGGACGAACACGCAGCACCCCTACACATCATAAGAACACCCCATCGAATGGGAAGAGAGGGCCTTTAAACCCTTCTTCGTTCTTATGACCGGACGGCCAAGAGGAACGCCTTAATCAGGAACATGTCAATACTACAAAACAGTTTTAGATCTATATCATATATCTCATATACAAATTAGATCTAATCATGGCATATTTTGCATACATCTCATGTATCGAATCATGCATATTTTTCAGATCTAAATTATCTCATAATAATCTAAAAAATTAGATTTAAATTGATCTAATCAAAATAAATTCTAATCTAGACAATTATGTAGAACTATTCTACAACTAGTCTAGACATGCATCAATCATATCTCATATGATATTTAAAATTAAATAATTTTTATTTGCTATTTTTTAGATGTTATTATAATACTTATAATATCAAAAAATAGTAAATAAATAGATCTAAAATATGATTTAATCAGATTAAATCAAAAACATGCAAGACTATTCTATAGAACTATTCTATTTCTAGAACTAGTCATGCATATTTTCTAATCTTAGATCCAAATCATTTAATTTTAATTTTTTCTGATTTCAGATCTGATCACATCTCATGTGACATCTGAAATCACTTTATTTTTAATTAAAATAAATTTAAAATCAGATCTAAACAACTTTTAGAACCATGGCTCTGATACCAGTTGAAGGGAAAATCCTGATTTTTCCCGGTCCAGGTTCGTTCAGATCTGATCAGATCAAGAGATATATTTCAAAAAAATTTTTTCTTTGATCTAATCAGATCTTGATATTTTAGATCTAATTCTTATTATTTTAATAAATAAAATAAAATAAGATAAATTAAATCAAATTTAATTTACCTTGATTTGGGTAATCCTATTACCCTGTTGATGATCCTGATTGCAGCGGAAGGTTCTGGATCTAGCCACGCAAGCGCCTGGCCTCTACCGGTATCCACTCGGGTTGGATCTGGAGATCCTCTTCTTCTCTATCACATCTCCAAAAATCAGATCTGGATCTGATCTGGAGGATCTTCAAAATCTAGATCTAGGATCTGATCTAATTTGGAGGATCTTCAAAACTCTTTTGAAGATCAGCAGTCGTCCTTTTGCAGCAGCGCAGCCTTCTTAGCTTTTGATCGCCTTTCTCTGATCTGAATCGCACCAACCTAAGATCCAAAACTCCTTTTGGACGTGGAGAGGAGAGGGAGAAGAAGGGACTATGGCATGGAGAAGGGAGGGAGAGGCAGCCTTGGGGCATGGGAATTTCAATTTTCTTTTGAGTTGGGCGCAGGGTCTTATTTATAGACTATGCGTGATCCAACTCCTCTTCCTTCTCAACCAATCACAACCCTTTGTGAAATCAGATCTAAATCTGATTGGTGGGAATAGAGAGTCCCCTGGATTCCTCCTTAGAGGGCGCCTAAGACCAGTCAAAGTTGGTTCTTAGTAGAACTCTAATTGGAATCCAAAAAGGGAGATGGAGTCCTTGTCCAACAAGGACTCCTAGGCGCCTCCTACTTGGGCACACGCCAAGGGTGGCGTGCGCCCTCCTCCTTGCTAGGTTCTGGTAGGGGGACAAGCCCACCAGCTCTTCAATCATCGCCTAGGTCCAGGTGCAATGCACCCTCTTCGCCATTCATAATACAAGGTATATAATCAAGAAGCATTAATATAGATGTACTTGGTCTGTAACATCTATGTTCATCAGATCAATTAGAAGATGGCCAGTAATCTAAAAGCATTAAGATCATATTTATATACTCCTCATGAATAAAATTTAAAAATAAATCATACTAAATATTGCATCAAAAGAGTGGCTACACCTTAGCCTTAGTAAAATAGAATTTAGTTTATAATAACAAATTCAAAAACAGCAAATAAAATAAAAAGCATAGAGAAATTAGACTGTTTGATTATTAAAATTGATTGTCTGCTACTCTTGATGTGGAGAACTTGGCGAAGAAGAAGAGGCTCCTTGATCGATGTCTTGATCATCGAAGAAAAATCAAAAACCCCTCTTGATTTTCTCACAAATCACTTTTTTTTCTCTCTCTCTCCTCTCTCTTTCTCTCTCTCTCCCTCTCTCTCTTTCTCCCCGTCTCTCTCTGTCTCTCTCTTTTTTTCCTCACGGCAACCCTAGTTTTTTTATAGATGAAGAGTTTTATTTCCCCCAAAATCCATCAAAAATTAGGTTTAGGACTCCTAAATCAACTCAAATTAAGATCTGGATAATTTTGCCCGTCCGATGTTGATCAAATGGTCCAAAAACCACTTAAAAAACCCTTAAAATAACCCAGATCAAGTCAGATTTAATATCAGCCGTTGGATCATCCATTGGATCGAATCTGGGCCGTTCGATCGCGTTGAAATAAGCCTTCAGATCTTTAGTTTTACGTCGAGATGAATCTCGACTATTGGATCTCGATTGGGAGCTGCGGATGCCATCCATCAGCGCCTTCTTCTCGTCCGTCCGATCAAGCTTCAGGGAAAATCGCCCGTTGGATCAGCCAGAATTCATAAATTGCCCTCCGTGGATCGTGCGCAAGCCCGGTGTTGCATGGACTGCCGCGTTCTTCAGCCAATCAGAGCGTGCCTCTTGCTGTGAAATTCCCAAAATACCCTTTAGATGGTCCATCGTGTGCCGCAAAAAATGCTGACGTCAGTGTTGCATCGGTGGTTTTTTTTCTTTTTTTTTTCTTTTTTTTTTTAAAATTTGATTCTAGGCTCGTTTGAAGTCCGTTTTGCCTGAAATTTTTTTCATCTGAATTAGAAAAATGAGATTTTCACATTGGTGGCCTTCTTTCCTATATAAAATTAATAAAAGTATCAATTTCTAATAAAATAGATCAATTTATTTTATAATTTAATATTTTTATTAGTATATTTTTACCACTTATCAGACTCCACCTGGATCACCTCAACTCAACAAAATTTCAGAATGGAGAAATCAGATCCTATTAGATATGGTCCAATCTATGATGAGCTTCATAGACCTTTCTAATTTTTTTTGGGGATATAGTCTATTAACTGCTATATATTTGCTGAATAGGATTTTCTCTAAAATCATTCCTACTACACCGTATGAGATATGGCATTGTAAGAAATCAAGTATGAGTCATCTTAGAATTTAGGGTTATTCGGCTCATGTCAAAAGACAACAAGCGGACAAGTTAGACTATAGATCCTTTAGAGCTTGATTCATAGGATATCCTAAAGAGTCATTTGGATATGATTTCTACATTCCAGAAGACCACAATATGATTGTGAGTTGGCATGCCATCTTTCTTGAAAAATAATTCATTCAAGATGGTGGCATTGGAAAGTAGATCAAGCTCGAGGAGAAAATCTCATAAAAGCAACGAGCTAAGGACCCTATGGAACTAAATCAGGTTGAGTCAATACAATCACTACCTCCTCCACCTCATAGATTGGAAAGAATTTCCCATCCCCCTGAGAGGTACTTAGGTACTATTTCAGAGGAAGTAGAGAAAATATTCCTCGTAGGTAATGGGGTTCATGGTGATGATCCCAAAACCTATGATGAGGCAATATCGGATATCGACTCCGAGAAATGGTTAGAGGCAATGAAGTCAGAAATTAACTCGATGCACTCAAACCAAGTCTAAACCTTGGTAGATCCATCTGAAGGAATAATACCTATTGGATGTAAATGGATCTACAAGAGAAAGATTGGTGTGGATGGAAATGTGGAGACATTCAAAGCTAGATTAGTGGCAAAAGGGTATAGTCAGTGCGAAGGAATTGACTATCAGGATATCTTTTTGTCAATAGCCATGCTAAAATCTATCCATACATTGCTTGTTATTGCAGCCTATTTCGATTATGAAATATGATAAATGGACGTGAAAACAGCATTCTTAAATGGATACCTTGAGGAAGATATCTATATGGAACAGCCACTAAGTTTCACATCCAGTGATGTTGATCACAAAGTATGCAAGTTGCAAAAGTCAATATATGGACTTAAGCAAGCATCTCAGAGCTGGAATACTCATTTTAATGATGTGATCAAATTGTTTGATTTCATCAAATATGAGGAGGAACCATGTGTTTTCAAAAATGTCACTAAGAGCGCTATTGTCTTACTTGTATTATACGTAGATGATATCCTGCTTGTTGGGAATGATATTTCCATATTGACCATAGTTAAAATATGGTTATCTAAAGAATTCTCCATGAAAGACCTAGGAGAAGCATCTTTTATTCTAGGAATTAAGGTCTATAGAGATAAACCAAATAGGATGCTAGGTCTTTCATAGAAGATGTACATAGAGGAAGTGCTAAAGAGGTTTAGCATGAAAAACTCCAAGAAGGGATTAGTACCCTTCAGACATGGCATTTATCTCTCAAAAAAAAGTGTCCCAACACACTTGAGGAGATTGAATGCATGAACAAGATCCCTTATGCTTTAGCAATAGGAAGCCTCATGTATGTCATGTTATGTACACGACCTGATATAGCCCATGCTATGAGTGTCACGGGCAGATATCAATCGAATCTAGATGAAGAACACTTGACTTTCGTGAAATTTATCCTTAAGTACTTAAGAAGAATTAAGGATATGATATTGATTTTTGATAATGGAGAACTCTAAGTTCAGGGATATACAGACTCAGATTTTATGTCCGATATAGATGATCGAAAGTCGACATCTAAAAGTCTATTTGTGTGTAATGATGGTGCTATCAGTTGGAAGAGTTCCAAGCAGACAATGATAGTAGATTCCACCATGGAGGCATAATACATTGCTACGTCAGAGCTACGAAGGAGGCATTCTGGTACAAGAGTTCGCTACAGAGATTGGAGTGATGCCATCGGATGCCATTCCTCTGTACTACGATAATAATGGTGCCATAGCCCTTGCTAAGGAGCCGAGGTCTCATCAAAAATTCAAGCACATCTAGCAACGATACCACCTCATTCGCCATTATCTTGAGAAAGGTCGAGGTCAAGAAAGTTGACTGCACAGACAATGTGGCAGACCTACTTACAAAGCCATTGGGCCAATAGAAGATCAAAGCCCACCTTAAGATGATGGGACTTAGATTTATAGCTAATTGGCTTTAGGTCAAGTGGGAGTTTCTTAGATATGTATGCCTTAGAAATCAGATTGGCTGACACTTGTAATACACTTCTCAGGACAAAATTATAAGTTTAACTATAAATAATGAAATGGATCATTTTCTATCATAGTATGTATTTGAAAGTGTCTATGATACAATCCATGAGTTAGTGGTAATGATAGTTCATATTTTCAAGAGTTAAAAATTTATAACATGAATTTTCATTATTAACTCATAAAATACTCCCGACCGTAGGATCATCATAAGGATGGTGATTGATCCAAAAGGTTGGTATATGATCGCTTCTTTTGGATAGATGAGTCTTGAGTCTATAGTGTAGAGACACCGGAGTGAGACTATAGATACTCATTAGAGAATGAGGGTACTAAGCATGACCACCTCGAGCAGTCATGAGGAAGTCTACCTTCTCATCGATGATTGGCTCGAAGCTGTAGTGGTGTGTCTAGTTTTTTGATCTGAGGTGCATCAGTAGTTCACCTTGAGGGTTTTATAATTTGACTACACCATAACTCGATCTCCTAGCCATTCGAAATCCTAAGGTGTATGTTGGCTATAGCATGTTCATTATAGGAATTGGATTGCACCAATAAGGGATCTATCTCCTCAGTAGATAAGGAGTAGCCCTATGATGATCATGAGAATCAAGTCCATAAGCCCATGGCCATGGCATAGTAAAATAATAGAAAGAGTTTCTATTAGGATTTTCACATTGGACTTGAATCGAATGATTAATTCATATGACGAAAATTAGGGTTTGACGAGATCACCTTAACCCTAATCCGATTGAGGCTCAAGATAGAGAAAATTAATCACATAGGTAACTACACCAAGGGGTTCATTTTCAGTTCTGATGGATTGCCACCATATGCTGTTAGGTGTCACTGGTAGATTTTGGGAGCAGTTAGAATGATTTGGATGATCGATCATACTAATTGTCTGAATCAGAAAAGTTTTGATCCATCAAAAGGTGTTTTGATGATGTCGATGATAGAGATCATGACATATCCCATTACCATATGAAACTAAACCTAATTGGGTCACACAAACAAGGGTTTGGATTTGGATATCATCAGTTGGATTAATCCAGTTCAATTGATTTGAATAAAATTCAATTAGGTTCAAAAAAATTATGCTAGCACATAATTGAGCCTAATGTTCTCCTTTAACAATCATTAAAGCTTGTCTTAATTGAGCCAAATGTGTTTGGGCTCATTCTAGAACCTTTACTTGGTCTAACTGAAGCTTTTCCTGATCAGAAAAGGATTGTCTTAATTTATGAGATAAATTTGAGATAACACTTGCCATTTTTCGTCACCTGCTAAATCATGTCTTTGAACATTGGTCAAACGTTGACCCTGGACACTTAGACATTTGCTCATGTGTCATGCACCCATAGGAGAGAATCTGGAGACTTGTCCTCCTGCTAAAAAGCAGATAGGCAAGGGGTGCATGCCTAGGGGGGCATGCACCCCATGAGGATAAAAGATGGAGTCTCGTACAGATGGGACTCCAGTTGCTTCAGGGAATCAAATTAGATGGCATCGAGAAGACTTGTTTGACCTAGTCTTGGCACCACCTAAGGAGAGTTTTGAGGGACTTTAATCTGATTGGATTAGATGAGGTCATCCCATCAATCAGATCTAGATCTGATTGCATAAAGGGTTGTGATTGGCCGAGATGATGTGGCACTGCATGGCGCAGTAGGGTCTATATAAACCCTGGCTGCACCTAGAATTTAGTTCTTCTGACTTTAGCCAATGCCACATAGCCCATCTCCCTCCTTCTCCATTCCACCCTCTAGTCCTCTCTCTCCTCTCCATGCCCAAGGGACTTTGGGCATGAACAAGGTGCGATCCAAGCAAGTGAAAGGTGCCAGAAAAGGAAGAAGGCGGCACTACTGCAAGAGACAACAATTATTCTTCAAAAGCCATTTTGAAGACCTTCAAGATCAGATTTAGATCTGATTTTTGGAGGATTGATTAAGAAGGAGAAGATCTTCAGATCCTACCTGAGTGGATATCGGTAGAGGTCAGACACTTGCGTGGCCACATCCAGAATCTCAAGCAAGCATCAGGATTATCACAGGATAATTAGATTATCCAAAATAAAGATTTAATTAAATTAGATTTAATTTTTATTTTTATTTTATTATCATGTCAATAAGATTAGATCTGAGGAGTCTCATATCTTAGAAAAATTTTTTGAAATATCCCTTCTGATCCAATTAGATATGAACAAACCTGATCCGAAAAATAGATTTTTTCCTTCAAGAACAAGATTAAAGCATTGAAAGTGTGGGTTTTTAAGTAATTTTTGGATCATTCGATCTAGATCTGATGGCTACCAAGGATCCAAGTCTTTGCATCAATAGACGGCATCTCTTTTTGATTGGTTTCAGGAGTTCTAAACCAACTTCTACCTAGATTCTTCACCGACGCCATTCTCTCCTCTATTTAAAGTGTCTAGGCCAATAGAAACAATTATCTTTGATCAAGAAAAGGCTTTGGTACAGGGTAGGTTGCAGGCTTTGGGTTGAAGGCTGCTTCAAGGCAAAGAGTACTGAGAAGAAAAGCTACTTTCCTATGCCATCTTCATGCCAACACGAATCCAAAATCAAGATCATTTATTCTAGTTTTTATTTTTTTCTACTCTTCTCAATTTCTTGTATTTAAGTTTTAAATTTTAATTTAATACAAAATTTATTTTATTATCTTTAAATTTTGGCTCTTTTCTTTTTTATTGTAATTTTTTTGTTAATTACAAGTAGAAGCTAAGATCTAGATAGTTGATCTTAGTACTAAATTATTTTTATTTATAATTTTTATTTCTATTTTTTGACTTCAATTCTTTTTTTAAAATCTTTTTTTATCTTTTATAAAAACTCAAAGATTTTAAATCAAAACACTGCCCATTCCATGGATTCAATTATTTAAGAAGTCAAAATTGAACTGATAAATATGGTATCCTAACGACAATATTGTGCTTTATCAACTATGAAGTTGGGTAGGCCACCAACGCAACTTGAGGTGTTTGAGCAGAGCCACAAACAAAAAGAAAGTTCAAGTGACTTTGTCGATAACAAGTCAAAAAGAGTTTTAGTAAGTTTACTTATTCTACTTAATGTAAATTTGCTATTTATCAATATATTGCAATGAGTATTAAGTTAATGCATTTTTAATGATTTTAGGAAGAATATTCCGCTACTCTCACTACTAAATATGGCATAGATGTCTCATCTCAACCCTAGTTTGATCTAGATGCATGGGTCCAAGCAATTGGACGCCCAAAGAAGGGAAGATTATATGAATTTAGGCACAAAGAAGATTCAAGTTGTTATTGGGATCTATGGCTAGTTCCTATTTAGCAACATCGAGATATCATGGTTCTTCAATGTAGCACTTTATTAAGAAGCAAGTTCAACACTTGATTATACAACAACATGACCAATGGTGAGAAGAGATACATCAGGAGGTACGCTAGGAGCTGCAAGAGATGGTTCAAATGAACAGAATAATGTAGGAAGAGATCAAGATAATGCATGCTATGATGTTAGAATTCAACAAATCACATGCTTGTCGGCCTGATCATGACCATTCAGATGTGTGATTTATTTTAAATTACAAATAATTTTATTATGAGACATTTTAAGAAAATGTAATATAATATTTTGCTACTATGGGATATTTTAATTTTTATCTTGATGTTTGGAGTTTTTGAGATAAATATGGTGTTATAAATGATTGAATTTATGATGAATTAATACTTACATTATATTTATTGGATGTTAGTTTTATATTTGTTATGAATTCATAATTATCAAATGAATTAGTTGTATATGAATATTTAAGTGGTTTATTGGATCTTATAGAGTAATTTTTAGAAAAATAAATTTAATGGTGAACCAATGATGGATTTGTGATAAAATTTTGTGATAGATTTATGATAGATTTGTGACAGATTTATTTTGAATATTATAATAGATTTGTGATAGATTAGTGATGAAATTGTGTGATGGATTTGTTCTAAATATTGTGACAGATTTGTGATGGCTCAATGATGGAATGTTGGGATGGAAAATTCATCATAAATTTTCATTATTGATCTAATATAAATTTCTATCATAATCAGTTCTAAATCCATTATAAATTTTTATCATAAATCCATCATAGTTTATGATGGATGTTGTTTTCAATATGGTTTACTATTTGTGATGGAAATTTTCCTCACAAAATTTTGTGATAGAAATTTTTGTCCCAAATTCTTTTGTGACAAGGGTTTCAGTGATGAATTTTTTTGTCATAAAAACTATTTATGATGTATTTTTAAGATTCAATGACAGCAAAATCTATCACCAAAGCCTTATTTTCTTGAAGTGAGATATGAGCCTTCTTTTCCTCTTTCTCTTCTTCACTTTGTTGGTCTTTGATTTGTTGGCACAATCACCATGGCATCACCTATCTCTAATACCAATTATAAGGAACCATGGTACCACTCGAATGCCAATCCTCTCTTAACATCACAAGCCCTGATAACATGTTGCAGAAGCCCCTAATCTTTAGCATGGATATTGAGAGATCTTTGACATTCTCTAAGGCAGCATACCATAGATCATCACCTAGATCAATGTTGGGGTGCCTCCCTCCTTGGGCTTGAGGGAGGCACCCCCTCTCTGTTAGATATGTGAGCCCTAGAAGCTAGAATTGGCTAACACTTGTAATACACATCTAAGGGCAAAATTATAATTTTGACTATAAATAATAAAATAAGTTATTTTCTATCATAGTGTGTATTTAAAAGTGTCTGTGATATATCCCTCGAGTTAATGAAAATGATAATTCAAATTTTTAAGAGTTGAAAATTTAAGACATGAATTTTCACTATTAACTCAAAAAATGCTCTCGATCATAGGATCATCATGAGGATGATGATTGATCCGAAAGATTGGTGTACGATCGCTTCTTTAAGATAGATGAGTCTTGAGTCTACAGTGTAGAGACATCGGAGTATGAGTATAGATACTCATTAGAGAATGAGGGCACTGAGCATGACCACCTCGAGCAGTCATCAAAAAGTCTACCTTCTCATCAATGATTGGCACGAAGCTACAGTGGTGTGTCTGGTTCTTTGACCTGAGGTGCATCGATAGTTAATCTTGAGGGTGTTATAGTTTGACTATACAATAACTCGATCTTCTAGCCACTCGAAACCCTGAGGTGTATGTTGGCTATAGCATATTCATTATAAAAATTGGATTGCACCAATAGGAGATCTATCTACCTCGATAGATGAGGAGCAGCACTCTGATGATCATAAGAATCAAGCCCATAAGCCCATGGCCATGGTAGAGTGACATGGTAGAAAGAATTTCTATTAGAGTTTTCACATCAAACTTGAATCGAATGATTAATTCATATGATGAAAATTAGGGTTTGACGGGATCACCTTAACCCTAATCCGATCGAAGCTCAAGATGGAGGAACTTAATCACATAGGTAACTACACTGAGAGGTTAGTTTTCAGTTCCGATGGATTGCCACCATATGCTGCTAGGTGTCACTGGTGAATTTTGGGAGCAATTAGAATGATTTGGATAATCAATCATACTAGTTGTCTGAATCAAAAAAGTTCTGATCCATCGGAAGAAGTTTCGATGTTAGCAATGATAGAGATCATGACATATCCCATTACCATATGGAATTAAACGTAACTGGATCATACAAATAAGAGTTTGGATCTGGATATCATCAATTGGACTAACCCAGTTCAATTGATTTGAATAAGATTCAATTAGGTTCAAAAAATCATGCTAGCACACGATTGAGCCTGATATTTTCCTTAAACAATCATTAAAAGTTATCTCGACTGAGCCAAATATGTTTGGGCTCTCCCAAGAACCTTTACTTAGTCTAACTAGAGCTTGTCCAGGTCAGAAAAGATTGTCTTAGTTTATAAGATAAATTTGAGACAACACCTACCTTTTTTCGTCACCTGCTAAATCTTGTTCTTTGACTTTGGTCAAACGTTGACTTTTGATACTTAAACATCTGCCCATATGTCATGCACCCATAGGAGAGTAGATGGAGCTTTGTCTCCCTACTAAAAGGAGAAAAGGGATGGGGTGCACACCTAGGGAGGCATGCATCCAAAGAGGATAAAGATTAGAGTCCCATATGGATGGGACTCTAGTTGCTTCATCCTCTCTACTTGGGTGGTGCCAAAGACTCTTCTTTGACCAGTCTTGGTGCCACCAAAGGAGGTTTGCGAGGGACTCCAATCTGATTGGATCAGATCATATTATTTCATTAATTAGATTTAGATCTGATTACATAAAGAGCCATGATTGATCGAGATGATGTGGCACTGCATGGTGCAATAGGGTCTATATAAATCCTGTCTGTGCTCAAGATTGAGAGCTTCTACGCTTTGCCCATGCCACATAGCCTCTCTCTCTCCTTCTCCATGCCTCCTTCAAATTTTCTCTCTCCTCTCCATGCCAAAAAAGTTTTGAGCTTTAGTTTGGTGCGATCCAAGCAAGAGAAAGGCAACAAAAAAGCAAGAAGATAGCACTACTGCAAGAGACAACACCCAATCTTCAAAAGGTGTTTTGAAGATCTTCAAGATTAGATCTAAATCTGATCCTTAGAGCATAGATTAAGAAGGAGAAGATCTCTAGATCTAGCCCAAGTGGATATCGGTAGAGGTCAGGCGCTTGTGTGGCTACATCCAGAACCTTAGGAAGACATTAGGATCATCACAGGATAATAGGATTACCCATAACAAGATAGAATTAAAGTAGATTTAGTTTATTTTATTTTTATTTTATTTTATTAGATCAATAAAATTAGATTTGAAGAGTCTCAAATCTAATTTAGATCTAAGAGAAAATTTTTGAAATATCTCTCTTGATCTAATCAGATCTGAATGAACCTAACTCGAAAAATAGGATTTTTCCTTCAACTGGTATTAGAGCCAGGTTCTAGAATTATTTAGATCTGATTTTAGTATAATTTTGATCTGATAATTAGATGATTTCAGATATCATATTATATGTGATTAGATCTAAAATCAAAAATTAAGAAAATTAAATAATCTAGATCTAAGATGTATGAGATGCATGACTAAACTAAGAATAGAATTGCTCTACGTGTAGTCTAGGATGATCATAGTTTTAATTTGATTAAAAATAATTTTAGATCTATTTATTTACTATTTTTTAATTTTATAGATATTATAATTAGATCTAAAAGTTAAAAAAAAATTATTTAATTTTGTTCATATGAGATATGATAGATGCATGTTTAGACTAGTTGTAAAATAGTTCTACAAAGTTGTCTAGAATAAATTTAATTTGATATGATCAAATATAAATTTTATTTTTTAGATATTTATGAGATAATTTAGATCTAAAAACATGCATGATATGATACATAAGATCTATGCAAAACATATTTTTAAGTCAGATCAATTTTACATATGTGATATATATGTAGATCTAACTAGTTTTGTAGATTCATCATATTTCTAATTAAGGCGTTCCCCTTGGCCGTCCAGTCATAAAAAGAAAGAAGGGTTTAAAGGCCCTCTCCTTCCATTTGATGGAGTGTTCTTATGATTTATAGGAGTGCTGCGCGTTCGTCCTTAATCAGAAATCAAAAACTTATTTTCTACAAAATCCTAGATCCTAAAACCCAAGAATTTTATTTACATGTTTTGTTTATGTACCCTAAACTTAATTAAAAACTAAGATTATGAAATAATTAAGTGTAAAATTAAGAATTTTAGATTTAAGACATATTCATAAAATTGGGTTCGGACTTGGGTAGCTCAATTAGGTTTAGCGGTTGATCAAACCAAATCAAGAGTCGGTTGGATGGGATCAAGAGTGCTTAAATTGACCAGCCTAATAGGATTAAGTCTGGGTCAAGGTCGAGTCATATGAATGATCGTTCAAGTCAAGACCTAATTAGGATCAGAGATTAGAGTACGGATTATAGGCTAACCCAATTAGTTCTGGCTCAATAATTTGGTGTCTAAGGTACATTTGGTAGATACGACCGACTCATTTTTAATTGGAAGCTACTCGACTCGAATGCATTCTTGTCGAGTTAATGGCATATCTCTTCCATCGATCTCACTTACCTGGCCATATTTGTTGGCTCAGTCCTGATCTAAGGGGGCTAATAATCCAAGCTAACCCATGCCACTAGGTTAGTCATAATAGTTATGACTATGTCAAGTTTAAAGAGATCTAAATCAAATCTCTCAAAAAAAATATTAAGTCTAAGGTCTTCCACCATTGTAGATATGCGAGCCTTTTCTAGGGTTGATTATTTTTGGCTGGTCACAGTGGTTCAATTGTACCAGAAAGATGCAACCATGTCTATTAGGTATTGGATGCTATGGCCTGAAAGATGGATTGGGCTCAATATTCTAGATATGATGAGAGACCCAATTAGGAATCTAATCTATGCAAATAGTGGGTCTGACTTAACTAAGAAGTGAATCAATATTCTGGGCTTGGTGAGATTCATGAATTAGAGATCAAGCATGGGTGCACCATGATTAAAGAATCATTAGATAAGAGTTGTTCACTCATTAGCTAACCCATCACCAATAACAGTTAGGTGAGGTGATGAGTCAGTTGGTGGGACTGCACCACTCACTAAAAATCATTAATTATGAAGATTTTTACATCTCTACAGAGGAAGTATAGGAATTCAAAAAAATAGTGGGAGCTAATTTATTTAAAAATCAAAATTCTAAATAAATTGATCAAGTCTTAATTATAAAATCTAACTAGAAACTTTGACTCTCTATGGAAAAATGTCTGCATACAACCCACTAGCCCATATCCTGGACGCCCATAGACTGACCAGACCTAATTACAATGATGGGCTCTAGAACTTGAAAGTTATTTTGGATTTTGAGAAGTTAACTCATGTATTGGATCAGGATCCCCTCACCTTACCAGTCCATCCGCCCGTAGAACAGAGAGCGTCTCTTGACAAATGGATGGATGAAGATAACAAGGTTAGATACTATATGTTGGGCTCAATGTCCGATGAGCTTCAGCACCAACAGGAAGATATCAAGACTGTCCATCAAATATTGGCTCACCTACAAGAATTATTTGGTGAACAAAGTCACGCAGCTAAGTATCAGATCACTAAACGACTTTTTAAGGCTAAAATGCATGATGGTCAGTCAGCCCAAGATCATTATCTGATGATGATCAAGGACTTGGAAGAGCTTGAGAAGCTTGGAGTGAAGTTAGATCAGGATCTGTAGAATGACATAATTCTGCAATCCTTGACTGATGTGTATAGGTAGTTCATCATGAACTACCATATGCATAAACTTCAGAGTACTCTAGCCAAACTTATGAACATGCTGGTTACTACTGAGCTTTCTGTGAAAGGTTCTAAAGGCTCAGTACTTGCTATGGAATGGACTTCTTCCAAGAGTAAGTCTTTCGGAAAGAAGAAGAAGTCTATGAAAAGGCAAAAGATGGAAGATGGAAAGAAGAAGAAGACAGAGCTAAAGAAGAAGGCTGCTAAAAAAGAAAAGTATTTCCATTGTAACATAGACGGCCACTGAAAGTGGAACTACTCTATATACCTAGCCATCCTGAAGAATAAGAAGGAGACTGGTCCTTCTAGAGGTATACTCGTTATTGAATCTAACCTTATGATTTCTTCTGCATCCAGTTGGATGCTTGACTCTAGTTCTAGTGCTCATTTATGCACTCCCATGTAGTATCTTAAGGATAGCAGGAGGCTGAGGGATGGTGAGATGATCCTATGCATCGAAAATGGAGCAAGGGTTGCTACTGTGGCCGTGGGAACCTACCCTCTTCGACTACCGTCTGGCTTAGATTTAGTACTTAGGGATTGTTACTATGTGCATGATGCAAGTAGAAATTTGATTTCTGTTTCATGTTTAGCACAAGGCTATGTGATTAGTTTTCTTAAGGACCATTGTAATATTCTTTATGAAAGAAATAAAATTGCAAGTGGTTTCCACATTAATGGTCTCTATCAGTTACATATTGATGTATCTATCTTTAATTTTGAGTAAAATATGAATGCCATAAAATCAAAATGACCTAGGGATAGTCCAATTGATAGGTACCTATGGCACCTAAGGCTAGATCATATAGTAGAAGATAGGATTAACAAATTGATTAAAATCGAGCTATTGAGTCCGTTGACTTTTGAATCATATCTAATTTATGAATCATGTCTTTATGGCAAAATGACTAAGCTCTCTTTTATGGGATATGGGAAAAGGGCTACAGATCTACTTGCTCTAGTACATACTGATGTGTGCGGCCCATTTGATGTGTAGGCTAGAGGCAACTTTGTATACTTCATAACCTTTATTGATGATTTATCTCGATATGGGTACATGTATCTTATGAGACACAAGTCTGAAGCCTTTGAAAAGTTCAAAAAATTTAAATATGAAGTAGAAAAGTAAACTAAAAAATCCATTAAGGTTCTTCGATCAGATCAAGGAGGTGAATATCTTAGTCGGAAATTTCTTGACTATCTTAAGCAAAATGACATAATCTTTCAATGGACTCTACTTGGAACACCTCAACTCAATGAGGTTTCAGAATGGAGGAACCGATCCTATTAGATATGGTTCGATCCATGATGAGCTTCACAGACCTTCCTAATTTTTTTTAGGAACATAGTCTGTTAACTGCTACATATATACTGAATAGGGTTTCCTCTAAAATCGTTCCTACCACAGCATATGAGATATGGCATGGTAAGAAACCAAGTTTGAGTCATCTCAAAATTTGGGGTTGTCTAGCTCATGTCAAAAGACAACAAGTAGATAAGTTAGAGTATAGGTCCTTTAAAGCTCGATTTATAGGATATCCTAAAGAGTCATTAGGATATTATTTCTATATTCCAGAAAACCACAATGTGATTGTGAGTCGGCATGCCATCTTTCTTGAAAAATAGTTTATTCAAGATAGCGGCATTGGAAAGCAGATCAAGTTTGAGGAGAAAGTCACATAAGAGCAACGAGCTAACGACCCCATGGAACCATTCAGGTTGAGCTAATACAATCACTACCTCCTCCACCTTGTAGATCGAAAAGGATTTTTCGTCCCCTTGAGAGGTACTTAGGTACTATTTCAGAGAAAGTAGAGAAAATGTTTCTCGTAGGTAATGGGGTTCATGGTGATGATCCCAAAACCTATGATGAGACAATATCAGATATCGACTCTAAGAAATGGTTAGAGGCAATAAAGTCAAAAATTGACTCGATGCACTCAAACCAAATCTGGACCTTGGTAGATCCACCAGAAGGTATAGTACCTATTGGGTGTAAATGGATCTACAAGAGAAAGATTGGTGTAGATGGGAATGCGGAGACATTCAAAGCTAGATTAGTGGCAAAAGGATATAGTTGACTATCAGGATACCTTTTCACTAGTAGCTATGTTAAAGTCCATCCGCACATTGCTTGCTATTGCAGTCTATTTCGATTATGAAATATGACAAATGAATGTGAAAATGGCATTCTTAAATGGATACCTTGAGGAAGATATCTATATGGAATAGCTGCTAGGTTTCACATCTAGTGATGTTGATCATAAAGTATGCAAGCTGCAAAGGTCTATATATGGACTTAAGCAAGCATCTCGAAGCTGGAATACTCATTTTAATGATGTGATTAAATTATTTGATTTCATAAAAAATGAGGAGAATCCTTGTGTTTTCAAAAAAGTCAATGGGAGTGCTATTGTCTTCCTCGTACTGTACATGGATGATATCCTTCTTATTGGGAATGACATTCCCATGTTGACCATAGTTAAAATGTGGTTATCAAAAGAATTCTCCATAAAAGATCTAGGAGAAGCATCTTTCATTCTAGGAATTAAGGTCTATAAAGATAGATCGAGTAGGATGCTAGGTCTTTCACAGAAGATGTACATAGAGGAAGTGCTAAAGAGGTTTAGCATGAAAAACTCTAAAAGGAGTTTCATACCCTCTAGACATGGCATTCATCTCTCCAAGAAGATGTGCCCTAGCACACCTGAGGAGATAGAATGCATGAGCATGATCCCTTATGCTTCAGCAATAGGGAGCCTCATGATGCCATGTTATGTACATGATCTGATATAGCCCATGCTGTGAGTGTCATGAGCAGATATCAATCAAATCTAGGCGAAGAACACTGGACATTTGTGAAATGTATCCTTAAGTACTTGATAAGAACTAAGGATATGTTGTTGGTTTTAATGGAGAACTCCAAGTCCAGGAGCATACAGACTTAGATTTTATATCAGATATAGATGATCGAAAGTCAATATCTAGGAGTCTGTTTGTGTATAATGGTGCTGCTGTCAGTTGGAAGAGTTTCAAGCAAATAGTGATAGCAGATTCCACCATTGAAGCAGAGTACATCGCTGTCTTAGAAGCTGCGAAGGAGGCATTCTAGTACAAGAAATTCATCATAGAAATTGGAGTGATGCCATCAGATGCCATTCCTCTCTATTGCGACAATAATGGCACCATAGCCCTTTCTAAGGAGCCGAGGTCTCATCAGAAATCTAAGCACATCAAGCGGCGATATCACTTCATCCGCGATTACCTTGAGAAGGGTTATGTCGAGGTCAAGAGAGTCAACTCTGCAGATAATGCAGCACATCCACTCACAAAGCCGTTGGGCCAGTAGAAGATCGAAACCCACCTTGAGAAGATGGGACTTAGAATTATAGCCAATTGGCTTTAGATCAAGTGGGAATTTGTTAGATATGTATGCCCTAGAAGCCAGAATTGGCTAACACTTGTAATACACATCTAAGGGCAAAATTATAATTTTGACTATAAATAATAAAATGGGTTATTTTCTATCATAGTATGTATTTGAAACTATCTGTGATACATTCCTTGAGTTAATGGAAATGATAGTTCATATTTTCAAGAGTTAAAAATTTAAGACATGAATTTTCATTATTAACCCATAATATGCTCCCGACCGTAGGATCATAATGAGGATGGTGATTGATCCAGAAGGTTGGTATATGATCGCTTCTTTAGGATAGATGAGTCTTGAGTCTATGGTGTAGAGACACCAAAGCTAGACTACAGGTACTCGTTAGAGAACGAGGGCACTGAGCATGACCACCTCGAGCAGTCATAAGAAAATCTACCTTCTCATCAATGACTGGCTCGAAGCTATAGTGGTATGTCTGGTTCTTTGACCTGAGGTGCATCGGCAGTTCATCTTGAGGGTGTTATAGTTTGACTATACGATAACTCGATCTCCTAGCCATTCGAAACCCTGAGGTGTATGTTGGCTATAGCATGTTCATTGTAGGAATAGGATTGCACCAATAGGGGATCTATCTACCTCGATAGATAAGGAGCAGCCCTATGATGATCATGAGAATCAAGTCCATAAGCCCATGGCCATGGTAGAGTGAAATGATAGAAAGAGTTTCTATTAGAGTTTTCGTATCGGACTTGAATCGAATGATTAATTCATATGACAGAAATTAAGGTTTAACGAGATCACCTTAACCCTAATCCGATCAGGGCTCAAGATGGAGGAACTTAATCATATAAGTAACTACACTGAGAGGTTTGTTTTTAGTTCTGATGGATTGCCATCATATGCTGCTTGGTGTCACTGATGAATTTTGAGAGCAATTAGAATGATTTGGATGATCAATCACTAGTTGTCTGAATCAGAAAAGTTCTGATCCATCGGAAGGTGTTTCGATGATGGCAATGATAAAGATTATGACATATCCTATTACCATACAGAACTGAACATAACTAAATCATACAAATAAGGGTTTGGATCTGAATATCATCAATTGGACTAACCCAGTTCAATTGATTTGAATAAGATTCAATTAGGTTCAAGGAAATCGTGCTAGCACACGATTGAGCCTGATATTCTCCTTCAACAATCATTAAATGTTGTCTCGACTGAGCCAAATGTATTTGGACTCACTCAAGAATCTTTACTTAATCTGACTGAAGCTTGTCCAGGTTAGAAAAGAATTCTCTTAATTTATAAAATAAATTTAAGATAATACCTGCCATTTTCCATCACCTGCTAAACCTTGATCTTTGACTTTGGTCCAATGTTGACTTTTGACACTTAGACATCTGCCCATGTGTCATGCACCCATAGGAAAGTAGATGGGACTTTGTCCCTCTGCTAAAAGGAGGAAAGGGAGGGGGTGCATGCCTAGGGAGGCATGCACCCAAAGAGGATAAAGATTGGAGTCCCATACGGATGGGACTCTAATTGCTTCATCCTCTCTACTTGGGTGCCACCAAAGACTCTTCTTTGACTAGTCTTAGCACCACCTAAGGAGGTTTGTGAGGGACTCTAATCTAATTGGATCAGATGATGTCATCCCACAAATCAGATTTAAATCTGATTGCATGAAGAGCCATGATTGGCCAGGATGATGTGGCACTGCATGGCACAGCAGGGTCTATATAAACCCTATCTGTGCCAAATATTGAGAGCTTCTGCCCTTTGCCCATGCCACATAACCCCTCTCTCTCCTTCTCCATGCCTCCTTCAGATTCTCTCTCTCCTCTCCACATCCAAAAATTTTTGGGCTTCAGTTTGGTGCGATCCAAGTAAGAGAAAGGTGACAAGAAAGCAAGAAGGTAGCCCTGCTACAAGAGACAACACCCAATCTTCAAAAGATATTTTGAAGATCTTCAAGATTAGATCCAAATCTGATCCTTAGAGCACAGATTGAGAAGGAGAAGATCTCCAGATCCAACCTGAGTGGATATCGGTAGAGGCCAAATGCTTACGTGGCTACATCTAGAACCTCAGAAAAACATTGAGATCATCATAGGGTTATAGAATTACCCATAACAAGATAGAATTAAATTAGATTCAATTTATTTTATTTTATCATATCAATAAAATTAGATCTGAAGAGTCTCAGATCTGATTTGGATCTAAGAGAAAATTTTTAAAATATTTCTCTTGATCTAATCAGATCTGAACAAATCTGACCTGGGAAACAGGGTTTTCCCTTCACTCTCTCTAGAGCTTCTTCAAGAACCTAGGGCAACAACACTAGAAAGAAGAGGGAAGAAAGATTGAGGGAGAAAAGATCTATATTCACTTCTTCTTTGAAACCCTAATACAACCAATGTATTTATATATAGCCATTAGGCCAGACCAAAAACTTTCCTGCCTAACCCAATCCATGAAAGCACTCACCGAGCCTATGTATACCCATGTCTCCCATGCTCTCATCCCCTTGATCTAAACCCAATCCATACATGAGTTAACCCCCTTAAGACATCTCAAACCAGGCCTTAAGTCTCCTAAGATAAGTTCCTATCCTACCCCCAAACAAAACCTCGTGTAGCTCTACTCGTGGATTGAGCCAACTCAGTCTCAGCACTGAGCTGGCTAACTTGAGATTGGATCAGCTTAGTTTCAGACTGAGCCAATCCAGTTACATGCCAGCCTGTAATCCCAAATGCACTTCTCTCTATTTGGCCTATGCATTGAGACTTAGCCAACCCAGTCCTAGACTGAGCTGGCTAATCTGCAAAAAAGTCCTTTTCTACAGTCTTCATGCTTCGGCTTTGGTTTCTTACTCCACCTTATGTTTTAGATCTCCAAAGCACCAACCAAGCCCCTCAAGACCCTCAACACCTAGACCTTGAGCCCATAGAGGGCTAAACATCACCTCCATCCTAGGATAACTCCTGCTTTAGTCTCCTCAGAGCCAACACCCTAGCTCCTCCTGTGGTCTTTCAAGGCTTTGGAGCACCATAAATCCTCACAATCTCCATCTTGGTGCTTCCAAGCCTTGGTAAAACCTTAGGAATGCTCTCTTGCACGATCCCGCTATCGCTGCACACCTTGATAGTCTATTATGAAAACATCACCTCTGCCATTCCTCTTCAGCTGTTGTGCACCCTTAAGGCCTTTGGGATGACCACCTTCAAAGCTGAAGTCTTGGCTTGCTTCTCAGCACCATCTTAGAATTATAGGATTCCTTCTGCTTAGCAGCTGCATCACCTTCCCTAGACTTTCCTAGAGAACCTACAGCATTCCTATACTAGCAGATGCTGTACTATCTGACATGATCTCCTTAGAACTATGCCTATCCATCTACATATGCCGCTCCATCTGAAACTATGCATCACCGATGCTGGTGCTAGAATATCGATCCTCCTGCACCTCTCCACTCTAAACTCATGCCAAATTTTTTTTCCACTTATGAAGCTATCATCCGAAGCTCCACCAATACCTTCAGAACCCATAGACACCTCTAAAACATATAGGAGCTCATCCAACTCCTCTAAATTCAATGACTGAATCCTAGGAAATTCCATCCTAGCCTTCTCCTCTTCTGTCCCTACACCAACCATCACTTCAGTTGCACCCGGAGGAACTACAACACAAATCTCATCCTGGGCTCAAACCCATCTATCTCATCATAAGGCTCCTCAGACTTCTTGGCTCTTCCTAAGACCTACTTCTGATCATTCTAAGATGCTTCCTGACACTCTCTGCTGAGATACCTTCCTCGGCTACTGCTTCGTTGAGCCTCTCTCAACCTTGTTCCTCCGAACAAACACTACTATAGCACTCCAGCACTCCCTACCTCATCTCGACACCGCCTTCTCATAGGTATCCAGGTCCTCTTTTGTTATACATAAACCATCCTCCACCTGAACTACGACTCTTCCTGATGCTCCTATAGAAGATACCTGATCCAAGATACTCTCGACTGTTGGATGTCCCTAGCACTCCTAGAGAAGCCCTGGCTCTCCTTGAGGCCTGCTTCAGGTCTTCCTAAGATGCTCTTGACACTCTCTATTGAGATAGCTCCTTCGGTTGCTGCACTATCGAGCCTCTCTCAGCCCCTATGCCTTCAGAGTAGCGCTACTGCAGCACTCCAGTACTTTCTGACTCATCTCTACACCACTCTACAGTCACCCAACCCTAAACTGATGGACCTCCATGGATCATCCATCTCCATCACCCCTAAGGCTCCATAAATTCATGCTCTGATCAAACTGCTGAATACATTTTTGAGTACTTCCTTGCCTTCCTGCAATGGAAGGATGTATAGTCGCTTCTTCAGCCTTCCTTCGACCATTACCCCTTGAAAAATCTCTCTTCAGCCATCAACTGCCCCATACTATCCATCTTATTAGAGAAGCCTAATGCTTTCTATTGAGACACCTTCCTTGGCTGCTGCACTACCGAGCCTCTCTTAGCCCTGCATGTCTAGGAAAATGCTATTGCAGCACTCCGATGCTTCCTGCCTATCACATGTCATACATCCCGGCCTTTCCTCCAAGATCGATCAGCAAATCATGCACGCAAACCTTCCACCCTGGAAAAAATCTTTCTCGTTAATCCTCTCAACCTCTACCTTCAACCTATTGCTCCCAGTTGGCCAAACCACAGCAATAACAAAGGTAGATCTAAAACATACCATAAAATACTCATGCAAATTCTTAATTTCATCTTGTATGACTTCTTCTTCTCCTTCATGCACCATCAGGCTCTGATACACAAACCATAGGTATCCAGATCCTCATAGGTATTCGGATCTTCTCTTGCTATACACAAACCATCCTCCATCTGAATCGTGACTCTTCCTGATGCTTTCTAGCTTTGATACCAAATATTGGTGCAATCACCATGGCATCACCTAGTTCTAATACCAAATATATTGAGAATTATGTTCCAAAGCCAATCATCAGCATATTGATGGTTGAGATATTGTAATTAATTTATTAATTAATAAAAAATATTTTGGCATCATTTTTCATCATAAATTTACATCTTGTAATGAACTCTATTGTTGTAATGAAGTTCTTAGGACTATTTAGTTTCGATAAAGAGAAAATTTATCGATTAGTTCTTAAATTTGTTCACGATCAAATGATAGGCTATTAATTAGGACGACAGCGTCTATCGAGCATAAGTTGCTATATGCCATATAGGTTGGTTGTCCTCTTAACCAAGAAGTATGGAGATACTGGTATGGCATACAGGTGAGATGTATGGGTACATCATCATTGAACGTGACCAACTCTAGAGCATTCTGCCATCGAGAATGTCTATGATGGGATATAGGTATAAGTATCCCTTAGACCTGAGATCACCTCAGTGACTTGCAAGCAACTCACAATGCTTTGGTATCAGACTAACTAAATTTTTAATTCAACAATGAAAGACTTCTGGGCATAGTTAAGTACTTGCAAAGTCAGAGTATGATCAAGATAGAATTGATGACTCCAAGAGTTGGAGAAGAACATATCACTATATTTCAATATAGCAAAATCTTGGCCAAGATAATCCATCAAATGGATTTGATATTTTAAAATATAATGTGGACAACCTGATCAGAGTTGATAGTTAAACTCTGAGGTATCCTACGAGTATTATGATCAAGGGGATGAATTATATGAAAACTATATTCGCATGGGTTCTAAGGATGGTGTTCTACACCTTTCGACCTATCCAACCATCGGATATCATTACTAGATGGTCACTTTGATTGATATAAAAATTTATTTTTATGCTACCAACTTAAGTTTGGACCTATGAGGTCACACACATTAGAGTTCACATTCTGATTGGATGGTTGATCAGCAATTTAGAATCATTTTAGGGTTAAACGATCAATACGATTGATGTTTGAGCTAGTGCAAGTATTGCAGGAGAATCGATTAGCAATTAGATTTCATTTTAGGGTTAAACGATCAATACGATTGATGTTTGAGCTAGTGCAAGTATTGCAGGAGAATCGATTAGCAATTAGATTGCTAATTAGCTTAATTTGATCAAGCCAGAAGGCTGAGATTAAGTTTAATTAAATATAATTTATTTAGATTTAGTTTGGACTTGATTGGATCAAGTTTAATTAGCTTATTGGATAAGCCAAGTGCAAGGAAGAACTAGTCCTAGTCTAACTAGGACTCAGATCAACCTAATTTTCTAATTTAATTAAAATATTAAATTAAAATTAAATCTAATTTATTTTAATTTAATTAAGTTTTTAAATAAATTAGAATCTTATTTAATTAGGTTGGTTTATTCTTATTTTTATTTGGTTAAAAGATCTTATTTGACCAAGTCAAATAGGAGTCCTAGTATGACTAGGACTCTCTATTCCTTGCACCACCTAATCCTCACACACCATCCTTTTCTCTTTGTGTTTTTACGTGAATAATCTTCATGCCCAAAGGTTTCTCATGCCTCCCTTCTCTCTTTCTTTTCCTTATATGAAAGTTTGTTGGAAGACCAAGTCAAAAGGGGAATTAGTTTTGCTTAAGGATTCTATGAGATAGAATCCTTGTCAACCAAAACTCTTTCCATAAGTGTGCCGACCCATCCTTCCTTATTTTCTTTTATTTTCATGGTAAAAGAGGATTTTTTTGTGCACCCCCCTTTGCTGGTCCACGGTAGAAAAAAAGGTGGGGGTGCCCAAAAGTTGGGCACCCCAATAACTTCCCTTATTTGGTCCTTCCTAGTCTAGATTTTTGATCTAACATGGACTCTACATATCTCTTTATTTAAATTAAATTTTTGGCTAAAATTTTTGTGAATTATAGACATTTGAGAGGCTTCTTTGGTGTAGAAATCAGATAAAAATTCATCTAGGTTGTGGAGATATTGAAAACACAAATCAGGGTGTCTAGAAAAAGAACAAAGAAGAAGAAGAGGGTCTTCTTCTAGGATTTTTGTTCTAGATCTCTTTCTGCCTTTTTGTGAGCTTTTGAGAGGTATCTTAGCATCATAAATCCTCCTATTTTCTTTTGGTATTTTGGAGAGTCCAAGTTTCGAAGAAGAAAGCATCGGATAGACCGTCGAAGAGAGATCAGCATAGTACTAGCATTCTGTGCTGATTTCTTGCATCAGAATCTCTGATCGTGTTCGTGGACTCATGTGGATGACTTCTAGAGGCTGGACTGTTGACCTCCTAAGTGATTTTGATGATGACCAAATATTAAAGTAAGTGATTACTAATATATTTTATTTTAAATGTTTCAATATCAGAAGAAAGAGAGCTCTTTGACCAAAAACAAGGAAGACATAAAGTGGAAATCAAATGAAATTCAAATCCCCTAAAATTATCTTGGAGCAGTCTTCGAGACGTCTCGAATTTTTTTCAGAGCTCTCGAGTGGACTAGCACATAGCAAACACAGTTCTGACTCAGTTTTGAGAAGTCTCGAGTGAATCTCGAGACATCTCAATCTCAGACGATAGAAATTTAGTTTCTGTGCTCTGAGAGAAAGAGGTCTCGTAGGATTTCTGAGAGATCTCATGGTTCCAGCAAGACATCTCATTCAGAACAGAGATGTCTCAATCTCAGACGAGTCATTTTTTTTAGAAAGATGATTTTTCATATGACTGAAGATGAGAGCTCTTCTGATCAATCCGAGAGGCCTCGTAACCGACGAGATATTTTGAGATAAATCAAGTGGTCTCGAGACACGACGATAGCTTTTTGATAGGGCATTCTAGGTTGGATTTTTTTTGTTCTAACGATTAGTTGCTATTATCCAATGGTCAAATTTTGCTTTTTCTGAACTCTAATCATCACCAGAAAAAAAAAATGCTAGAGATATAAAAGGAAGAAATATTATTTTTTAAAAGAAGAGAGAAAAACAAGAGAAAGTAAAGCACGCTCTATTCTTGAATGAATACCTAATCTCCAATCAATCTATTCTCTTAAGCTTTGAAGAATCCTCATGTGCATTAACTCCACACATTCAAAGAGGCTTTCAACGAACTATAAGGACAACCTTTTTGCTCATTCAAAGGGGCATTTTGAGTTGTAAAATTTTTTTTCCTCTTTCTGTGTACTTGGTTTCAGCTAGGGCTGAAACTTGGGTTTTGGAACTTTTCTCTCCTCTGTTTATTTAGATTGATTCGTCTGATTCTTGTAAGAGTTATGGTTAGTGAACATAGAAAAAAATCAACTGAACTTTTGGATAGTGAGCCCAGAAAAACTATCCGACTGTAATCTTGCGGGATTATAGTAAATTTCAAAGAGTGTACTTGGGGAGTGGACGTAGGTGCTGGGAGAGAACCGAACCACTATAAAATTCTCTTGTTTGTGTGTGTGCTCTTAATTGTGTTTTCTATTTGTTCTTACACTTGATTCACTAAGGTTTTAATCATTTAGCACTATACATATCTGTTTTAATTTTTTGAAAAACCTAAAATTCACCCCCCCCCTCTTGGGTTGTATATCTGGGCAATAATTGATATCGAAGCCTTGGTTCTCTACTAATTGTTGATCTTATCAATTAGAGACAAAGATCATGTCAATCCAACTAGGAGATTCACTTACCGAAGGGCAATCCATAAATAGGCCACCTCTTTTCAATGGGTCCAACTATACCTATTGGAAAGCTCACATGCGCATTTTCATTCAAGCCCTTGACTATGACATATGGAGTGTCATTGTCAATGGCCCACACACACATATAATCATTGTCAATGGCACATCCTCTCCTAAGCTAGAGAAGAATTAGGATGAAATAGATAAGAAACTTGTCTAATTAAATGCTAAGACAATGAATGTACTCTATTGTGCCATTGATGCAAACGAGTTTAACCAAATCTCCACTTGCAATTCTGCAAAAAAAATTTAGGACAGACTTGAGGTCACACATGAAGGGACAAATCTAGTAAAAGAAACTAAAATTAACATGCTAGTTCACCAATATGAGTTATTTAAAATTGACCCCACTAATCTATCACTAGCATGTACACAAGATTCACTGATATTATAAATGGTTTAAAAAGCTTAGGTAAAGTTTACACTAACAGTAAATTGGTATGAAAGATCCTCAGGTCTTTGCCTAGGTCATGGAAAGCCAAAGTAATAGCAATCCAGGAGGCAAAGGATCTAAACACACTGCTACTAGAGGAGCTCATTGGATCCTTGATGACACATGAGCTAGCCATGAGTCAGCATAATGAGGAAGACAATAAGAAGAAGAAAATAATAGTGCTGAAATCCATGGCTGATGAAGAAGAAGATGATCTATCCACTAGTGAGAAAAATGATGAAGACATGGCCCTGATGATCAAAAAATTCAAGAAATTTATGGAAAGAAGAAGATAAGGATTCAAGAAGAGAAACTTCATTAGAGGAGAAGCCAGTAGGGAGAAAGAAAAAGAAAAAAAGAGAGATCAGCCCACTTGCTATGAATGCAAGAAGCCAAGATATTTTAGAGCTGAATGTCCTCTATTGAAGAAGGGGCCAAAAAGAACAAAAAAGAAAGCCATGTTAGCAACTTGGAGCGACAGTGACGAGTCAAGCACGGAGGAAGAAAATCAAAATGAAGCAAACTTATGTTTCATGGCACAAGATGATGAGGTATCCTCCACTTTTGATTCAGATTTTACCTTTGATGAGCTTCAAGATGCTTTTTATGATTTGATGAAAGATTTTAAAAAGAAAATCTCAAAAAATAAAAATCCTAAGAAAATGACTCAAACACTCTTGAAAGAAAAGGAAGAGGTAATTAGTAGCCACAATAAGTTAAAAAAAGAAAATAAAATCCTAAAGGATGAATTGAATAAATTAAAGCTTTTAGCTGATAAATTTACTTATAGTTCTAAAAAATTACAAATAATTTTAAATAGTTAAAGAGGAGTTTATGATAAGGCCGGACTAGGATATAAACCCAAAGACAAAATCAAGTTTCTAAAAAATTTCTTCACTGCACCCATCACTAATAGCACTTCTCATACCATTTGCTTTAAATGCAAAAAGGTAGGACACAAGGCTTTCGAATGCAATACTAGAAGAGTTAATAAAAAGAATGTTAAAAGTATTTAGGTTCCAAAAGCAACCATGTCTACTAACCCTAAAGGATCCAAGAAGATTTTTGTGCAGGGATACCTAAAACTATCCAACTTGATTTTTGTGCAGGAATGCGCCCAAGGATCAAAATAGGATTGGTATTTAGATAGCAGCTGCTCAAGACATATGTCGTGTGACAAGCAATAACTCATCACCCTAGAAAGAAAGGAAGAGGGAGTACTCACCTTTGGCGATAATGGCAAAGGTAAAATAATTGGTTATAGTAAAATTCAGATTACTTCTTTGACCTTTATAGATAATGTATTATTAGTTGATAATTTAAAACATAACTTGCTTAGTATTAGTCAACTATGTGATAGAGGTTTTAAAGTCTCATTTGAATCTTCTTTGTGCAAAGTATCTAGTTCCTTGGATGATAGTTTAAAATTCATTGGATTTAGGCGTGGGAACATCTACATGGTGAATCTTGATGAAATTGCCATGAAGAGTGGCCAATGCCTAGTTGCAATGAATGCTAACATAAAAGAAACTAGTTGGCTTTGGCACCGAAGATTAGGTCATGCTAGCATGCATACTCTTTATAAATTGCATAATAAAGACTTAGTTAAGGGGCTACCAAAACTAAATTTCTAAATTGATCATGTTTGTGATGCTTGCCAATTCAAAAAACAAACTAGGGAAAGTTTCAAATCCAAAAATGTAGTTTCAACTTCTAGGCCTCTTGAATTGATTCATATGAATTCGTTTGGACCTACTAGGACCACAAGCCTAGGAGGAAAGAAGTATGGTCTAGTAATTATTGATAATTATTCTTCTTTTACTTGGGTTCTATTTTTAGCTCACAAAGATGAAGCATTTTCATTGTTTTCAAAGTTTTACAAGAAAATAACAAATGAAAAGAACTCTATTGTGGTATGTATCCATAGTGATCATGGCACAGAATTTGAAAATAAATACTTTAAAGAATTTTGCAATGAACATGGCATAGAACATAATTTTTCATCACCTAGAACCCCTCAACAAAAAAGAGTTGTTGAAAGAAAGAATAGAACCTTAGTTGATATGGCCCGTACCATGTTTTGTAAAGAAAATCTATCCAAATAATTTTGGGCTGAAGCTATTAACATAGTATGTTACATCCTAAATAGAGTTTCTATCTGCCTACTTTTAAAGAAAACCTCCTATGAGCTTTGAAAAAAAAAAGATCTAATATTAATTATCTTCATATTTTTGATTGTAAATATTTTATTCATAACAATGGTAAAGATAATCTAGGCAAATTTGATGCTAAGACAGTTGAAGGTATATTCCTTGGATACTCTATATCTAGCAAAGCATATAGAGTGTTCAACAAACAATCTTTAGTTATTGAAGAATCAATATATATCATTTTTGATGAAGCTGACAATCATTCTTTGAGAAAAGAAGATGTTTTTGATGATGATACAGAAATTCTCAAAGATGGAATGAACAAGCTAAACTTAAGGGACAACATCATTCATTATAAAGATAACTCTACAACAATCATTGAACAAGATAAGGATGTTGAGATTGAAGCATCTAATGATCATAGAGATCTACCCAAGAAGTGGAGGTATGCACATAATCACCCAAAGGAATTGATTTTAGATGATCCTTCACAAGAGGTAAGAACTAGATCCTCTTTTAGGGATACATTTGATTACCTTGCATTTGTTTCTCAAATAGAATCTAAAAATATAGAAGAAGCTGAACAAGACTCTAATTGGATGCTAGCCATGCAAGATGAACTAAACTAATTTGAAAGAAATAATGTATGGACTCTTGTAAACAGATCCATAAATCATCCTATAATTGGTACAAAATGGGTATTTAGGAACAAATTAGATGAACATGGTAATGTTGTAAAAAATAAAGCTAGATTAGTTGCTAAAGGATATAATCAAGAAGAAGAAATTGACTTTGATGAAACATATACACCTGTAGCAAGATTAGAGGCTATAAGATTGTTACTTGCTTTTGTCTGTTATATAAACTTTAAATTATTTCAAATGAATGTGAAAAATATCTTTTTAAATGATTATATTATCGAAGAAGTATTTATAGAACAGCCATCCGAATTTGAAAATCACTCACTTTCCAATCATGTATATAAGTTAAATAAAGCACTCTATGGACTTAAACAAGCACCTAGAGTTTGGTATGAGAGATTGAGCAAATTCTTATTATAAAATAATTTTATCAAAGGAAGTGTAGACACCACACTATTTTTGAAAAAGAAAAATAATGACCTTCTTATAGTTCAAATATATGTGGATGACATCATATTCTGAGCTACTAATGAAATTTTTTGTCAAGAGTTTGCTAAGTTGATGCAAAGTGAATTTGAAATGAGCATGATGGGAAAGCTGAATTTCTTCCTTGGAATACAAGTCAAACATTCAAAGGAAGGCATTTTCATTAGCCAAACAAAGTACATCAAGGAGATGCTCAAGAAGTTTGGCATGAAAAATGGAAAGAAAATTGGCACACCTATGAGCCCTTCTTGCGAAGTTGACAAAGATGAGAATGGTAAGAATGTAAATGAAAAGCTCTACAGAGGTATGATAGAATCCTTACTTTACTTAACTACAAGCATGCCTGATATATTATTTAGTGTGTGCATGTGTGCTAGATTTCAATCTAACCCTAAAAAATCACACTTATTAGCTGTTAAAAATATTTTTAGATATTTGATCTACACACACAACTTAGGTCTTTGGTACTCAAAATAATCTTCTATTGAATTGATTGGATACACTGATATAAACTATGGAGGATGTAAAATTGATAGAAAGAGTACCAGTGGCACATGTCAATTTTTAGGATTGAACTTGATCTCTTGGTATAGCAAAAAGCAAAACTTTATAGCACTATCATTGGCCGAGGCCGAATATGTTGCTGCGGAGAGTTGCTATGCTCAAATACTTTGGTTCAAACAATAACTCAAAGGCTTTGGAATTAAGCAAAACAAGATACCTATTAAATATGATAACACTAGTGCCATAATCCTGACAAAAAATTCTGTTCAACATTCAAGAATCAAACACATTGAAATTAGACATCATTTCATTAGAGATCATGTTCAAAACAATAACATTGTGCTTGAATTTATTTCAACTAAAAATTAATTAGCTGATATTTTTACAAAACCTCTAAGTGAAGATAGATTCTCTAAAATTTGGGGTGAACTTGGTTTATGTGATCCTCTATAAAAATTTTTAATCTTAAATTTTTTGGATTATTTTTTGGTCTCCCTCTGTCATCCTAAACACTCCTAATTTAATCTTGAAAATTTTAAAAAAAAAATTGGCTTGAAATTTCATTTTTATCCTAATTTCTTTCCCCTATGCATAAGAAGTCTTGGGTTATTCACGAGACCTCTCGACTGGATTTCGAGACGTCTTGTGATAAATGCGAGAGCTCTCAAAATTTTTGAGATGTCTCACGATAAACATGAGAGCTCTCAAAATTTTTGAGACATCTCGTCTTTAAGATGAGAGCTCTCAAAATTTTTGAAATGTCTTGTCTTTAAGATGAGATTTCTCGACTCTTGGGGAACATCTTTTTAATCGGTCTATGAGAGGTCCTCTATTTCATTCAATCGTTTCACTCTTCTGAGACCTCTCCTCCAAACTCTCCAAAACTCTCCTCCTCTCCTCAAAAACCTTTCGAATCACCTTCCCTTGTCCATTCCCTTCAAATCTTAAATCCTAATGGCTCTGAAGAAGAGAACCCTTACCGCACAAAGAGCTCCCGTTATGCCATTGACTGAAGCTAGGTCTAAGCGACAGTGGGACTTGCCTTAATCATCTCTGCCTGCTTCATCATCTCGTGCTCGTCTCTTCGTTGCTACTAGGACAGTTCCAACGGGCCACTGTGTGGATATCAAATACCTAGATCAGGAACACTTCTATATTGGAACTTGGATTCGACAGGAAGAATGGGAAAAAATGTGTATGCTAGAGATAAATGTTTACCCGGACTTGATAAGAGAATTTTTTGACAACATTAGCTTTGATCATGGGTCGAAGGTTGAGTCCATTTTGAAAGGGGTACACATTTCCTCAGATGAGAGAAAAATAGGGTAGCTTCTCGAAGTGCCTAGGGCAAGGATTAGCAATCTAAATTTGTTTGACAAAACTGAAGCCCTCAAGTGCATCTTAGAAAGAAAGGATATTGATGAAAATGTACAATTAGTTTCACATCTTCTCTCAATTGAGATGAGATTACTGCAATCTTTTGTCAATCACATAGTTTTTCCTAAAGTAGAAAGACATGACTGGGTTGGAAAGAGAGAACTAGGTGTCATGTTCTTTTTGGTGACTGAAACTCCCATAAACTTTTCCTCTCTTATGCTTCAACAATTGAAAGACACTGCCAACAAAAGCAAGGCTTGTTTATCCTATGGATTGATCTTCATCTTAATCTTTGAGGGCTTTAAAGTTAATCTAGAAGGTGAAGACTTCAAAAAACTGGTCCACACAGACTACATCAATGAAGGAACATTAAATCGGATGAAGTTTGTAAAAAGGGATAACAAATGGGTGAGGGTAGATGAATACGCTGCAAATGAGCCCGAAGAACACTGGTCTCCACCCCCTCCACCATCACCATCTACTGCTAGATCCTCTTTTACTACACCAGGGTCCCAACACTCTCCTCAGGTGCCTCCTTGTCCTACACCAGCACCTCCCTCAGCTTTTGATCAAGATCTGTTAATTGAAAGGGTGGTAGAAGAAGTGGTTCAGAAAGTATCCGAAAGGTTTATGGATATACTATCTAGCATGAGGCATCAACTCCTTGTAAGCATTGAAGAACAAAGGATATCCACTAAAGGTCAGCCAAAAATACTTAGCCAACATATTAGTGGATTGTCTCAAAGACTTGAGATTTTGAAAAAGGAGCAGCATAGTTCATCAGGTCAAATTGAACTACTCCTATTCGAGAATGCCAGACTTGCACAGAGACTTGAAGAGAACATCATTGTTTAGTGCACCATGACTGAAGTCATTATCTCCATCCTGCAGCAGATTTGCAGTCGAAGTCCATCCTCTTCTAGGCCATCATCTTCTTCTAGGCCATCACCTTCTCCTAGACCTACTCCTCACTTGTCCTCTACTTGACCCAAATCCTCCTCTGAACCCATCATTGAGTTCCTCTCTAATGAAGACTAGGTCTAGTATCTCTTTTGTTTTAACTTTTGGTTTAAGTATGTTGGTATGAGATTCATTATTTTGTAAACCAACATACATCTCTATCTATGTATTATCATATCTTGCAATGAAATCAATCTTTTTCATGCTCTTGCCTTTTTATGATTCTCTCATTGTTGTGATTTTGATGCTGACAAAAAGGGGGAGAAATATTAAGGAAAAATATGCAAATGCATAATTAAATCTAACATACAAAATACAAATATATAATCATTCAAATCAAAAATACAAATTCACAAAAAGAAACTTTTAGAAAATAAAATAATTGAAATGAACAAATACAAAATGAAACGAATGTTATTCAAATCCTATTCATTTCATGAGGGCATACACTAAGGGGGAGCTTTAGCATAAAAATTTTGCATTCATTAGTTCTTGATATACATTGCTTACATTCCTTTTATGGCTTACTTAATGTTTTGTCATCATCAAAAAGGAGGATATTGTTGACCCCCTAAGTGATTTTGATGATGACCAAACATTAAAACAAGTGATTACTAATATATTTTATTTTAAGTATTCCAATATTAGAAGAAAGAGAGCTCTTTGACCAAAAATAAGGAAGACATAAGGTGGAAATCAAATGAAATTCAAATCCCCTAAAATTGCCTTGGAGTAGTCTTCGAGATGACTCGAATTTTTTTCAAGAGCTCTTGAGTGGACTGGCACGTAGCAAATGTAGTTCTGGCTCAATTTTGAAAAGTCTCGAGTGAGTCTCAAGACGTCTCGATCTCAGGCGATAGAAACCCAATTTCTATGCTCTAAGAGTGAGAGGTCTCGCAGGATTTTCGAGAGGTCTCGTGGTTCCAGCGAGACGTCTCGTTCAGAATCGAGATGTCTCGATCTCAAACAAGCCATTTTTTTTAGAAAGATGATTTTTCGTGTGACTGAAGATGAGAGCTCTCTTGATCAATCTAAGAGGCCTCGTAATCCAATGAGACATCTCGAGACAAATCAAGAGGTCTTGAGACACAGCAACAGCTTTTTGACAAGGCATTCTAGGTTGGATTTTTTTCATTACAATGACTAGTTACTATCATCCAATGGTCAGATTTTATTTTTTTTGAACTCCAATCATCACCAAAAAAAAGAAAATGCTGGAGATATAAAAGAAAGAAAGATTATTTTTCAAAAGAAGAGAGAAAAATAAGAGAAAGAAAAGCACGCTCTATTCTTGAAAGAATACTCAATCTCCAATCAATCTGTTCTCTCAAGCTTTGAAGAATCCTCAAGTGCATTAACTCCACATATTCAAAGAGGCTTTCAACGAACTGCAAGGATAACATTTTTGCTCATTCAAAGGGGTATTTCAAGTTGTAAAATTCCTTTTTCTCTTTTAGTGTACTTGGTTTTAGTAGGAGCTGAAACTTAGGTTTTGGGGCTTTTCCTCCCCTCTATTTATTCAGATTGGTTCGTTTGATTCTTGTAAGGATTATGGTTGGTGAACCTAGAAAAAAACTAACTGAGTTTTTGGATAGTGAGTCTGAAAAATCTATTCGGCTATAATCTTATGGGATTATAGTAAAATTCTCAAGAGTGTGCTTGAAGAGTGGATGTAGGTGCTGGGAGAGCACCGAACCACTATAAAATTTTCTTGTTTGTGTGTGTGCTCTTAATTGTGTCTTCTATTTACTTTTACACTTGATTCACTTAGGTTTTAATCATTTAGCACTACACATATCTGTTTTAATTTTTTGAAAATCCAATTCATCCCCCCCTCTTGAGTTGTCTATCCGGGCAACATGGATGTGTGTGTGGCTCGTGACTTCATCCTCAAGCCTGGATCGGTAAGTTAGGACATCTAACTTGTTCAGGTAATAGATTTGATCTATTAATTTCATACTTGCATTTGATGTAGTATAGATCTAGGTTGATTTGATCAACCATTTCTTTCTTATTTGATTTTAATTTCTGATTTAATATCATGCCTTGATCATGTAATAGACCTGAGATCTAGGTATTTACATATTTATTTAAATAAATATTTAATTTATTTAAGTCTTTCGCTGCATGATCTTAAAAAAGTTTCAAGATCTATCTATAAAATCCTAGATCTGGTTCCTTCAAAATATTGATGCAATCACCATGGCATCACCTATCTCTGATATCAATTGTAAGGAATTATAGTACCGCTCGAATGCCAATCCTCTCTTAACATCACAAGCCCTAATACCATGTTGCGGAAGCCCCTAATCTTTAGCATGGATATGGAGAGATCTTTGACATTCTATAAGACAGCATACCATAGATTATCACCTAGATCTATGCTGGGGCACCTTCCTCCTTGTGCTTGAGGGAGGAACCCTCTCTCTCTAGAGCTTCTACAAGGATTTAGGGCAACAACACTAGAGAGAAGAGAGAAGAGAGATTGAGGGAGAAAAGATCTATATTCACTTCTTCTCTAAAAACCCTAATACAACCTATGTATTTATACATAGCCATTAGGCTAGACCAAAAACTCTTGTAGCTAACCCAATCCATGAAAGTACTCACCGAGCCCATGTACACCCATGTCTCCCATGCTCTCATAGTTGAGAATGTGTCCCAAAGCCAATTGTCAGTCTATTGATGGTTGGACCATATATTTATAATTGTATATAAATTATAAATTAATAAAAGTTATTTTGATATTTTTTATCATAAATTCTATTGTCTTCTAATGAACTTCTGTGTTGTGATGAAGTTCTTAGGACTATCTAGATTCAACAAAGGAGGATTTGTCATTTAGTCCTTAAATAGTTTACGACCAAATGATACGTTGTTACTTAGGATGACAATGTTTATCAAGTATAGGTCATTGTGTGCCATATAGGTTGGTTATCCTCATAACCAAGAAGTGTTGAGACACTGATATGGCATGCAAGCCAGATGTATGGGTACATCTGCACTGAACGTGACCAACTCCGGGGCTTTTCTCTTATCAAGATTAGCTTCGATGGAATATGGGTATAAATGTTCCTCCGACCTGAGATCATCATGGTGACTTCCAAGCAACTCACTTTATTTTGGTGCCGAACTATCTGAATTTCTAATTTAGTGATGAAAGATTTCTAGGCACAGTCAAGTACTTATGGAGTCGGTGCGTGTATCAAGATGGGATCGACCACTCCTAATTTTAGGAGCTATGTTTCAATTTAGCAAAACCTCGGTCAGGGTAGTCTTAGTGAGGAGTCACGGGACTAATTGCTTTGAGACACGATATGGATGTATTTTCTAGGGTTGACAGTCTAACCCTGAGTCATCTATTACACAAAGATCGTAGGAATGAATTATATGGTAACCATATTTATGTAAGTTTTGAATGTTGCGATTATGATTATTCGACCTATCGAAATGTCGGGTACCATTGCTAGATAGTCACTTTGATTAGTATAGAAATTGATTTCTATGCTACCGACTTAGGTTCGGACCTACGACATCACACATATTAGGAGTTCCTACCTGATCTAATGACTGATCAAGAGTCCCATTGGTCTGGAAGTCTATGGTCAAGAGTCCCACTAGACTAGAACTCTGTGATCAAGAATTCTACTAGACTAAAACTCTGAGTCCTACTTGTCTGGGACTCTCTGATCATGAGTCCTGATAATCTAGGACACTATGGTTAAGAGTCCCACTGGATTGAGACTCTATGATCAACAGTCCTACTGGACTGGGACTCTGAGTCCTACTCATCTAAAACTTTTTGATCAAGAGTTTCACTAGTCTGAAACTCTATGATCATGAGTTTGATTCATTTAGGACACTGAGTTCAAGAGTTTCACTAATTTAGGACTCTTCAAGAGTTTCATATTGATAGGACTCTATTGCCTAGTAACCCATTCGATTTGGACTCAGATATTTTTGAAGAATTAATTAGTAATTTAATTGCTAATTAGCTTAATTTAATTGAGTGATGAGGATTTGATCAAGTTTGATTGAATTTGATTCGATTGGATTTGACCTAATCAGGTCATGAGATGACCTAATTGCTATGAAAGTTTTGACCCTGATTTGATCAGGACGTATATCTAATTAATTTTTAAGTTGATTAAAATTTTATTAGATTGGCTAAGCTTAATTTGATTGGATTTAACCTAATTTAATTGGGTCTAGATTAATTAATTTGGTTGAAACCAATTAGGACCAAGTTAAATGAAGTTTGAATTCAAATTCTTCCATGCGCCCATCATTTTTGACTTTTCCACTCTGCTTCTCATGCCCTCCCTTTTGTTTGTCGAACTATTTTTAAGAAATAAAAATGTGCACATAGAACAAGAGTTCTTTTGCATGTTAAACACAATGGAGGGGATGTTTGATAAGGATAAGAGGCTCATTTGATTTTTGAAATCAAGTGAGTGGTTAAATCCTCTCAACCACTCGACCCTTATCATTATCTAGGTTGTTTTTCCATGGTATTCACGTCAATAAATTATGAAAATTTTTGTGCATGTAGAAGATGGGGTTAGAATTATGTGATAAAAATTTTAGAGTATTTGGACATCAATTTTAGGCAAAAAAAAATCTTGAACTGAAGGTGAATAGGATCCTACAGTACTTTTCTTTTCCTTTATGCCTCTCTTCTCTTACGATTTTCACCTCTAAGGATATCCTATTTTTAGATATGATCTAAATAGAGATTATAGATCTAAAAGTTATCTTTTCATAGAAAAACTCCATACAGAGAGGGCGTGATAGGATTTTTAGTGTGTCAGAGTTTTTGGGCCGAGTGAAATCCTAGATTTGGGAATCTAGGTTCGGGTGGAGAGATCGAGTGCTGTAAGCATCGGATCGCCACCAAATGTGAAACACATCTTCATCATCCTACAATATTTATATTCTAATTTTTTAAAATATCTAAAAGATAAGAAAGTATATGATTGTTTGGATCGATCGTGATCAGTCATCGAATGCTCCGATGAAAAGCTAGCACTCTAATGGGGCTGATCGGGACTAGGAGCACCATATGGACCAACCATAGAGGCTGGACACATATGCGGCTGTGACATGATACTAGAGCATTATTCGGTGGACTCAGATTATGATGATCGACTACCCACAAAAGGTATTATGTTCTGAACATGTAGATGTAGTAAATAGTTTGTTATATAGTTTTATTTTCAGATCGATTAATGTATGCATGCATATTATGTTTAGATCCTAATGTATAGGATTAAATAATATGATATGATCAATAGATAATTAATTAAATTAATTATTTTTTGCTGCATCTAAAGAAAAAAATTCTATTTTTTGGATCAAGTTCGTTCAGATCTGATTGGATCAAGAGGAATATTTCAAAAAAATTTTCTTTTAGATCCAAATCAGATCTAAGACTCTTCATATCTGATCTTACTGATCTAATAAAAATAAAATAAAATAAAATAAAATCTAATTTAATCATACCTTTGTTATGGGTAATCTTATTACCCTATGATGATTTCGATGTTTGTCTGAGGTTCTAGATATAGCCATGCAAGCGCTAAGCCTCTACTGGTATCCACTCAAGAAGGATCTGGAGATCTTCTCCTTCTCAATCTATCCTCCAAAAATTAGATCTGGATCTGATCTTGAAGGTCTTCAAAATAGCTTTTGAAGATCAGCCATTGTCTCTTGTAGTAGTGCTGCTTTCTTTCTTTCCAATCGTCTTTTTCTTGCTCGGATCGCACCAAACTCGCACCCAAAAAACTCTTGGAAAAGGATAGGAGAGAGAGGAACTAAAGGTGGTGTGGAGAGGGAGAGAGAGAAGCCTTGTGGCATGGATAAGGGTAGAACCTCTCTCTTCTAGGCACAGATAGGATTTATATAGATCCTGTTGTGCCATGCAGTGCTACATCATCCCGACCAATCATTGCTCTTTATGCAATTAGATCTAAATCTGATTGATGAAATGACATCATCTGATCCAATCATATTAGAGTCCCTCATAAACCTCCTTAGGTGGCGCTAAGACTGATCAAACTAGACTCTTTGGCACCACCTAAGTTGAAACCATGAAGCAACCTAGAGTCCCATCTGTATGGGACTTCAGGAATGATCCTCATGGAGAGCATGCCTCCCTAGGCATGCACCTCCTCCCTTTCTACCTTTTAGCTAGGGGACAAAGCCCCATGTTCTCTCCTATGGATGCATGACACATGGGCAGATGTCTAAGTGTCAAAGGTCAACATTTGACCAAAGTCAAAAGACAAGATTTAGCAGGTGATGAAAAATGGTAGGTGTTGTCTCAAATTAATCTCATAAATTAAGACAACCCTTTTTTGACTTGGACAAGCTCCAGTCAGACCAAGTAAAGGTTCTTGAGTGAGCCCAAAAATATTTAGCTCAGTTGAGACAAGCTGTAATGATTGTTGAAGGAGAACATTAGGCTCAATCATGTGCTAGCACGATTTTCTTGAATCTAAT
>QRFJ01004851.1:0-96483 GCA_006176705.1 Cocos nucifera
GATATCACCAAATTCAACCATTGTTTGTGTGCAGCAGTTGGTTTCAGTTCTAAAGATGGTAATTGGGATATGCATGATTTTATCATCGACAGGTCATACAGAAATCCTTTGCGATGGATCAGAAACTCTTTTGATTCGAATAGCTAGAATGATCGATATCTAATAGTCTTTCTAATTGCCTCCAAATACCAGTGACACTAGCAAGGTATACTGGGGTGGCAACATCAGAGTACCTGAATGAAATTCCGTGGTCGGCAGGGCTACTTGTGTGATTAAGTTTGTCTAATCGTTGAGCCGAGATAGGATTAAGGGGTTTTAAGGATGGTGAACTCGTGCAAACGGGCTAATAGTCGTCTATCTATAGCTCTGGATGTAGGATATGTGCAATGTTCAAGTCAATGGTGAAAACGTAATAGAATCTGTTTTTATGGTAAGTTATCACTGAGCATGGCGATGGTATCTGGAACATTGATTCTACGATGGCATCATGGACGGTAATCATGAGAAGACACCTGGAGATGTATAGAATTCCATCTTTGAATGCGTATGCGTAGTGCAGGTTTCCTACAAGTAGGACATGCTATAAGCGCAACATACACGTCAGCGGGTTCATATGGTAGGGAGACAGAGTAAATGGTGTACTTAAACTATAACAACTCAAGGTGAAAGCTAGCCAGTGGATGCGAAGCTTAAGTCAAAGACTAGAGCACAACGATGCAGGCATGAGTCAGTCATCGATGAGAAGGGTAGACTTCCTAATGGAGTATGTCAAGGTGGGCACGGTCAGGTGCCCAGTTGTTCTCTAATGGAGTACGTACTTCGCTCCAAGTGATCTGCCATACCATAAAGTAGGATACAAGACTCATCTGAGAGAGAGGAAAGAGGTGATACTCAGCGGAACTTATTCGGGATCATCACCATCCGCTTGTGGGATGATCCTATGGTGGAGAAGATTTATGATTATAATGATATTTCATGAGGTCTTAAATTTTTAACTCTATGAAAATGATGATAATTATACATTAAACTCAAAGGATCGTATCAAGACACTAATCACACCTATGTGATAGAAATAAACATATTTTTATTAATATTGAGTCTCCGAAATTATAATTTTGTCTAGAAGTGTATTATACAGTGTCAGCCAATTTTAGCTTCTAGGGATATATCTAACAAGTTTGATCGCCTAACTAATGAATGATTAAGTCAACTATGGTTTGATCAACCTAACGATTATTTAGGAGAGATGCGGCTAAGAAATCATATAATAAATGATAATTCCATGAGCGGATAAACACCAGGCCTATGGGCTTCCAATGATTTTCCAACTAATGAACCCATTATTATCCACTTAATGGGAGGCTATGATCTAGTTATCACCATAACTATTTCATTTTAAGAATCTAATAATTTTAAAGAATTTAATTAATTTGATTTAGAAAAAAGGTCAGATTAATCAGCTTATCATGGTCCTCCCATTGGCTTTACCAAGTTAGCCCAAGAGAGATCATTAATAGGTTGGTCTAAGAGCACATAAATCAGTCACATTGATTTACCTAACTGATATGGATCAACTCAAATTATCAAGTGATTAGATCAAAACTTAATCTCACCAAGAAGGCCAAGTAAGTGAGATCGGTGGGAGGGTCTGTCAAAGCTTGCCTTAGACACCATCAGAAATCGCTAGATAAGCGGGCTACTAATTAAAAACCACCGATCGTATATGCCAAACTTACCTTAGACACCAACTGATTTAATTAGTCTTGATTAGATTAACCTAGCAGTTCGAGCTAGACCACTTAGCCAAGAATCAAGTCTATTTGGTTCTTGTTAAAGATATGGACCTGACCAACTACAACTATTGTAATTGATCTAGAGAATCCTTGACCTAATCTAAGACAATAATTGATTAGATTTAGTTAATTCTTTAATTAAGTCCATTCTTTAATCTAACCTTAGGTCTAACCCAATTAATGAACTTAATCTCCACTAACCCATTAACCTAATGTGTTATGATTCATATCATAGGATCTTCAATTTACAATCCTAGAACCTAATCAAACAACTTCTTAATTCTTAATTAAGTTTTAGACTGAGGGTTGGGGTTTGGCTTTTTGAAAATAGTTTTCATGTTTGTAAAATATTTTTACAATATGGTTCTATCAACCAAGTTGCATGTTTGATTCATAATCAATATGCAAGTAAAATAAACATGAAACTACTTTAGATCTAATCAAAATAGGTTCATGTAATTGAAATAATTTTGTTAATAATCAATCATAAATCTTTCTAGATCAAATCTAACACATTTATGATAATTAAAATTAGATTAAAATATTTTTAATTAGATCATAAAACTTTTTAGATCTAATCTAAAATTTTATAATCAATATGTTAGATCGGTACATACTAGGACAACCTTTCCATTGTAAGGGATAAACCTTATAGCAGGACAACCTTATGACAGTCCGTGCAATCTAAAATTTTTACTTTTAGATCTAAAATTATTTTAAATTTATTAAATTATAAATAAAATTAGATAAACTTTAATAAATTTATGATTAGAGTCAGAACATCATGAACTGGGACAATCTTTCCACTTTAAGAGATAAACCTTACAGTAGGACAACCTTATGGCAGTTTACGAGATCTAAATTTTTAATTTTAGATTTAATAATTAGATTATAAATTAGATCTAATCTAAGAAATAATCTAAACATGCATAAAAATCATATGATAAGAACCTATGGCTCTGATACCAATTGTTGGAACCAAATCTAGAATTTTACGGGTAGATCTTGAAACTTTTTCAAGATCAAGCAGTAGAATACTTAAATAAATTAAATATTTATTTAAATAAATATAAAAATATCTAAATCTTAGATCTATTATATGATCAAAATATGATATTAAATCAAAAATTAAAAATATAAAAGAAAGAAAAATTGATCGCATCAATTTAGATCTACACTACATCAAGTATGGGTGTGTAATATGGGATCAGATCTATATTACCTTTGCAAGTTAGATGTTCTAACTTACTGATCTAGGGTGAGAGATGAAGCTCCAAGCCACACACACATCTGGCATCTAAGAGATGTCCACACGAGTCCATGAACACTGATCTGAAATTCAATGTAGGGAATCAACACAATATACTAGTACTGTGCTGATCCTTCTTCGATGGTCGATCCGATGCTCCCTTCCTCAAAACATAGACTCTCCAAAATATGAGAAGAAAGAGGAGAGTTTTTTAATCTAAGACTCTCTTAGAGAAAACTCAAAAGGAGAAGAGATGATGAATAAAACAATCCTAGAAGAAAATCCTCTTCTTCTTCTCTTTTCTATCACCTAGACACCTAGTTTGGTGCCTATGGAACCCCACACCCAAAGACCCTATCCCTCTGATTTTCACACACCAAAAACCTCTCCCAATGCTCTAAATCCTAAAAAAGTTTTAGCCAAAAATTAATCCAATAAATAGAGATGAAAAGAAGAGTCATTGTCTAGGTCAAAAACTAGACAAGGAAAGGTCAAACAGGGCAAGACAAGGGGTGCCCAACTCTTGTGGGCCTCCTCCACAATTATTGGCATGGACCAGCAAGGGAGGGTGCATAAAAAAAAGGTTTCTCATGTAGGACAAGAGAAGAATTAATAAAAAAGAGGGTAGCACTCAAGGGAAGGTGTTTTGGTCAACAAGGATTCTATCTCATAGAATCCTAAAGCAAAACTAACTCCCTTTTTGACTAGGTCTTCCAACAAATTGCCTTATGAGAAAAGCAGAGAGAGAGGGGCATGCATGAACATTAGGGAGAAAATATCTCACACACAAAATAAAGAAAAGTGGGCGTGGGGGGCGTGGGCTAATGTGGCGCAAGGTTAGGAAGTCCTAGTCACACTAAGACTCCTGTTTTGACTTCGTCAAATAAGGTCTTCTAACCAAACAAAATCAAGAGTAAACCAACTTAATTAAATAAGATCCTAATCTATTTAAAATCTTAATTAAATTAGATTAAATTTAATTTAATTTTGATTTAATTTTCTAATTAAATTAGAAAATTGGGTTGATCTGAGTCTTAGTTAGACTAGGACTAGTTCTACCTTGCACTTGGCTTATCCAATAAGTCAATTGGACTTGATCCAATCAAGCCCAAACTAAATATAATTAAATCATATTTAATTAAACTTAATATCAGTCCTCTCGCTTAATCAAATTAAACCAATTAGCAATCTAATTGCTAATCGATCATCCTGTAATACTTGCACTAGGTTAAATACCAATTGTATTGATTGTTTAATCCTAGAACGATTCTTAATCATTGATCAACCATCCGATCAGATTGTAAGCTCTAATATGTATGACCTCATAGATCCAAATCTAAGTTGGTAGCATAGGAATAGATTTCTATACCAATCAAAGTGACCATCTAGCAGAAGTATTCGATGATCGGATAGGTTGAATGTATAGAATAACATCCTTAGAACCCATGCAGATGTAGTTTCCATATAATTCATCTCCTTGACCAAAATTCTCATAGGATACCTCAGAGTTCAACTATCAACTCTGATTAGGTTGTCCATATTGTATTTTCAAATATCAAATCTATCTGATGGATTATCCTAGCCAATATTTTGCTATATTGAAATACAGTGATACATTCTTCTCCAACTCTTAGAGTGGTCAATCCCATCTTGATCATACTCTGACTTTACAAGTGCTTGACTATGCCCAAAAGCCTTTCATTACTAAATTAAAAATTTAGTTAGTCCGATACCAAAATATAGTGAGTTGCTTGCAAGCCACTAAGCTGATCTTAGGTCTAAGGGATACTTATAACTATATCCCATCAGAGACATTCTCGATAGTAGAATACTCTAAAGATGATCACGTTCAATGACGATGTATCCATACATCTCACCTATATGCCATACCAGTGTCTCCACACTTCTTGGTTAAGAGGACAATCAATCTATATGTCATACAGTGATCTATGCTCGATGGTTGCTGTCGTCCTTATTAACAGCCTATCATTTGGTTGTGAACAAATTTAAGGACTAATCGATAAATTCTCTCTTTATCAAAGATAAATAGTTTTAAGGACTTCATCACAATAATGGAGTTTGTTAGAAGATGAATACTTTATGATAAAAAATATCAAAAATATATTTTATTTATTAATGAATCAATTACAAATATAAAGTAGCTCAACCATCAACAGGCAGATGATTGACTTTGGGATACATTTTCTAACAACTTTTTCTCTAGGAAGAATAATAGATCATTCTTCTAGATGCTACCCTTCAGTGTGGCCATTGCAACAGATTGGTCCAAATTTTGGACCTCCAAAGCAGTAGCAATGAAGCAAGTGACGTAGGCTCGGATGAACTCTCCTTTTTTATGCTTAATATTGATTAGGGAGTTCGAACCTCACCTAGGATGCTGGCTGCTAACAAAATGAGCCATAAATTGATGGCTCATCTGATCAAAAGAGAAGATAGTATCCGACTTAAGGGCCGAGTACTAGTTCCTCACTACTTCCTTCAGGATGGATGGGAAAGCTTGACACAGAATGGCATATGATGTGTCGTGGAGTAGCATCATGGTTCAGAAGGCCTTCAGGTGGTCAACTAGATCCATGGTTCCATTGTAGCTCTTGAATTGAGGGAGCTTGAAGTTCGGTGGGATCGGCTCCTACATGATTTATTGGAACGAAGGAGGGTCAGTGCAGATGTCATTGCCATGCATCGAGGGAGCGTGGTGGAGTTCCTCGATCTGCTGATTCATCTCTTGTAGCCTTTGGTCCAGGAGATCCTTTCGATCGTGGATCTCTAGGGTTTTCTAGCAAAATAGAGATAGGGACCCTCCGAGAGTAGAGTCATGATCAGAGCAGGGGCTATTTGCCCTTTGCTTCCCCCTTTCGAGAGTTATAGGATGACTTGCACAAGTAGGTCACCCCCACACCAGATCTTGGAGCTCCGATGAAGCCTACTCCAGCTGAACTGATGCCAGAGGTTGTTGCAGCATGGCTTGCACCTCTTCAGTGAGGCTTGTAACCTACTGGACCAGTAGGTTGAATTGCTCCGTGTCCACCATTGCAGTTGGTGGAGCCTGGGATGCTAGAGATGAGATTGGGGCAGGCAGATTTGGGTGAGATCTGACCGTAGAAGCAGTTGACCATCGAGTTGACACCTTTTTGGGAGGCATCTTGGCCAAGCTGGTTGGAGAAGAAAAATACTATGAGGGAGGAGAAGAATCTCTATTGAGCACTCCTTTTAGAACAAGGGACCGTTCCCTTCCTCTAGCACCAATTCTCCTGGTGCAAAAAATTATAGATGTCAGAGATAGCTGGAGCCAAAGAAAATGAGGTCGCCGTCGGCACCTACAAAACAAGTCTCGAACCGAAGATACGGCAACTCTAGTAGGACCCTCCAATGGTCAAGTCAATTCTCTATTCATAGAAATGGAGCACTCAGAGAAATTTGAAGCAGAAGTTTTAGCTTAAGAAAGAAGATGAGAGCTTAAAGAGGAAACATATCTCGAGGATCCCTTATATAGGCGGAGCCTGTAATAGATTGATAGTAACAGCCATAACTACCTGCTAATTGGCCTCGAGGCCACATAGAGTTTGTTATGGAGAGTAGTGTCCATTATTGTGACATGCCAAGCCATTGAGATTTAATAGTTGAAGTTTGGATAAGATGACATGAGGCGATGGACTCCTTACCACAGTGATACAAGAGAGGTTCGAATAACAGCGAGACCATCTACGCATTGGTTGATATCTACCATATCAAGAGCTAATGCCGAGGTCCTCCTAATGATAGGAGAAAGTTTGACTGGAAGAAATTTGACTGAGGGAGAAGTCCAAAAGGAGTCCGACTGAAGGAGAAGTCCATCTGAAGGAGAAGTTTGGAAGGAGTCCGGTTAAAGGAGGAGTCCATCTAAAGGAGAAGTTCGAAAGGAGTCCGTCTGAATGAGAAGTTCGAAAGAAGTCTGGCTGAAGGTGGAGTCTGGTTGAAGGAGTTTAGGAGGAGTCCGTTTGAAGGAGAAGTTCAGAAGAAGTCTGACTGAAGGAGAAGTCTGGGAGGAGTCTAGTTGAGGGAGATGTTCGAAAGGAGTTCGATTGAAGAAGAAGTTCGGAAGAAATCCGACTGAGGGAGAAGTTTGAAAGGAGTCCAGTTGAAGGAGGAGTTTGAGAGAAGGAGAAGTTTGAAAGGAGTCCGTCTGAAGAAGTCTGGAAGGAGTCCATCTGAAGGAGCCAAACTTTGGTAGGAGCGAGTTTACCCCCAACAGTGTACATGATGGATCCCACTACCGAAGCATATGGAATTCTACTCATATGCTCTCTCTCTTCAGGAGTTGTCGAACGATGCTTCTTAGATAGAGAAATTTCATGACCTATCGAAAGATAGCCCTTCTTAGAATTCTCCAAGCTAAACCTCTTCAGCATAGTCTCTATCTATGTGGACTGGGATAACCCAAGCATCATTTTAAATCTATCCCTATAGATCTTTATCCTTAGGATGTAGGATGCTTCATCCAACTCCTTCATGGAGAACTGAGATGATAGCCAAACTTTTATTCCTTGTAGTGCAGGAACGTCATTTTCGATTAAGAGAATATCATCTATGTACAAAACAAGAAATACTATTGATGGACCATTTGTCCACTTGTAAATGCAGGGTTCTTCTCCATTATTAATGAAGCCATACGTTTTGATTACCTCATCAAAATGCATGTCCGACTCCGAAATGACTACTTCAATCCATAAATGGATCTCTGAATCTTGCAAATCTTAGACTCGACTGTGGACGTGAACCTCAAGTTGTGTCATATACATCTCTTCAGTCAGGTCTCCATTAAGAAAAGCTATCTTCACATCCATCTGTCAGATCTCATAGTCCAGATGGACAGTTATCACAAGCATAATCCGAATGGATTTGAGCATTGTGATAGATCATAATCAATACCATAACATTAACGATATCCTTTAACAATCAAATGGCCTTTATAGGTCTCTACCTTCATGTCTATGCCTCTTTTCCTCTTAAAGATCCGCTTACACCTAATGGGTTTAACCCCCTCAGGTGGGTCAACCAATGTCCATACATTGTTGACTGATAAGTACCATAAATTTACCTATAAAAGCATCAATTTATCAATTAATTTATGCTTATTTTTAAGAATTAATAATTAATTGATACATATTTTTAAAAAATTCATATTTTTATTAATAAAAAATTAATTAAAAAAATAATAAAAATAAAAAATAAAATTTTAATATCAATGGAAAGAGCTTATTTTTTCGATCATAACAAAATAAGTTTCGAGCAAAACAAAGCTAAAAAAAATTAAATGAAAAATAACATACGGCTCAGTCGGCTCAAGCCATCATGCCGCAGCAGTCGGTGCATCCAAACGCACCAAGCCAAGCCGACCAAGTCGGCACGCCAAGCCAGCCACGCTAGCCGACTCAAGCCCAGAAGCCATCCATCGGTCTACAGCACAGTGTGGACCGCCAGCTCAGCAAAAATGAGTGAATCAAAGCTTGCCACGTGGTGGACCTAGACCCTTAAAGGGTTTACAGAAAATCCATCATGGCTCACAAGGCAATCTAGTCCTTTCACTCAATGATAGGAGCGCTGATTGGCTACGGTGTGCAGTGCGGCCGGTCCATACGGTCCATGGGAATAGTAAATGTGCGATCGTGCGGTGGTGATTGCTTGTGGTCAAGATCGGATAATCAAGGTTTATTCCAACTCCGATTTGATTTCTAATTTCACTTGGATCGCCATCGGATGATAGCGCTTGATTCTAGCTTCAATCCGATGGTCCAGAAAGCTCCCGATGGCGATCAAACTCTCAAGCGCATGATCAATGGCATAATTTCCTCCATCAAGCGTGATCCAATGGTCAGAATTTAATCCGACTTGATCAAGGCCATTACACATCCATTTTTGGTATTTTTGGAAGCATCGGATCACCATCTGATGGGCAGAATTAAAAGAACTCAACAAAATTTGTTCAGGGGCTATTTTAATCCAAATTTGTTCAGGGGCAGAATTAAAAAAACTCAATAAAGCTTTGGTACAGGGTGAAGCCAGGCTTTGGGTTAATAGCTGCTTCGAAGCAACTGATGCCGAGAAGAAAAGCTGGGCTTCTACACCATCTTTCCACCCATGCTGATCCAAGATCAGAGATCAGGCTATTTTATTCTATTTTATTTTCTTTTTAAATTTTATTTATTTAAATTTTAAAATTTTAATTAATATAAATTTTATTTTATGTTTTTTAATTTTATGCTCTTTATGCTTATTGTAATTTAATTTCTATATTTTAATTATTACTTTTTATTTTTCTATAAGTAGATGCTAAGATCTAACTAGTAGATCTTAGTACTAAGTTAACTTTTCTACGTAATTTAATTTTTACTTCATAATTTTAATTTTTAATTTTTAACTTTAAATTCTATTTCTAAATTTTCTTCTTTTTTTTTAAAAAATCAAAAAATTTAAATATAAAAATACTATCTTTCCAATGGATTCGATCCGACTCACGACTATCTACGGATTTTTAATTATTTTAAGAAGTTGGATTAAACTGATAAATACGATGTCCTAATGACAACATCGCATTCCTATCAAGTTTTTGGCACCATTACCGAAGATTTTTTTTAATTTTTGATTTTAATTTTTTTTTATTTATTTTAAATAAATTAAAAATAATTTTGGTAAACGTATCAAGTTTTTGGCGTCATTGTCGGAGAAGGAATAGATGCTATTTTTTCTTTGATTTCTTTGATTTTTTTTTGTAAATTAATTGAAAATATTTTTTTTTAAATATTGCTTACTAACTTTTTATTTATTTATTTGTAGAGAAAAAAGAAAAAAAAAGAGAAGGAGAAAGGAAGAAAGCATCTAATCTTGGTGAGATCAATCCTAACTCTAGTCCTCTTTCTTTTTTATTTATTTATTTATTTACTTTATTTTTAAATTAATTTAAAAAATATCTAACTTAAATCTAATTAAAAATCTCATGATAAGATTAGAAATTCTAACTATTTAGAGCATGCATTATATTAGTTTTATTTTAATTTTTATTTTTTTTGGTGATTGCTGGAGCTAAGGTAAGTCTTTCATAATTCAATTAGTTGCATGCATTTAGTTTAAATTGCATAGAACCCTTTGATTGAAAATTTTTTGTGCATTTTTATATTAAACTAAATTAAGGGCAACACCCAATTAAACAAGATAAGATGAAAATTTGATCATCCTTCCTTAGCCTACAAACAACCAACCAGCATCCTACATTGATCTAAACCTTTAATTTTAAAATTAATTAGATATCAACCCTAGGAACTTGAGCTCAATAGGACAAGGAACCTTAAGAGTTGAACCATGTTAGGGTTAGTCAATTTGACTGGTATCTAGAAAAGTAGTTCAAAAATGACTGGGCCCGAAGAAAGGCGGTTTCTAATTGATTTCATTGGCTTACCTGGCCAAGCATAATTGGTGTCTAAGGCAAGTAACGGAGGGACTTTCACTGATCTTATACTTACCTGGCTAGTTGATTGGCTGATCTTATACTTGGAGGACTTGAAGATGACCTTGATAGTTAGGAGCTGTCTAGATCTAGGATAATCCTTAGTTAAGATTGATTGATCAACTTGATTGCTAACCAACATCAAACCTAATTAAACCTAATTCTTCTCTCTCTTCTTAGTTTCAAGACCTCTTCTTTAGAACTCTTCTTTCTTTCTTCTCCTTTCTTCTTTAAAAATTAAATTAAATTAAACTAACTAAAAAAATATTAAAAATTAAATTAAATTAAATTAAAAAAATAATTAAAATAATTTAAAAAATATTTATTTTAAAAAATAATATAATAAAATAATAAAATAATATATATATATATATAAATTTTAAAAAAAAAATTAAAAATAATTTTGAACCATGCATTAGGGTTAGACTAAAACATGCATGGTAGAAAATCATTTTTTTCTGATTTAGTTGAACTTAATTGAATGGTTGATTCATATTAAACGTGATAATCAAATGGCTGATTTAAATCTAATAGTCCAAAAATTAGATAAAGTTGACCTTCTTGCCTAAAAATTAGATCAACTCCTAACCCTAGGTCAACAATCTCTTGCACAATTCACATCACCTTCTAATTATCAAAAAATTTATTCAATCTATGCTAGCCCAACCCATCGTATAAATGAATGTCCTACGGCTGCATAATTTCCATCTTTTATCCAGAAACATGTCCAAACTACTCAAGGCTACTCCAAGCTGATCAATAATCTCCTTTCAAATTCATGTAACTAACATTGGAGTAACTATAATTTTTCTTGGACATTCCAGCGGACTCTGGCTCAGACCCAAATTTTATCTATCCAAAACTATCAAAATAGGCCCCAATACTAAAACTATGCCTATAATAATGGTCAGCCTAGTCAGTTTACCCAGTCATCATATAACAACCAGCTATCATACCCACCTCCTCAATAGACCAATCTAGCTGATGATAGATTTAATCAACTTCAACAATTAATTCTAAATCAACAATAATTGATCTTAACTCAACAACAATCTATCGCCAGGCTAGAAGATCAAATAGGACAATTAGTTGAGTCTAACATGAGGAGAGAACTAGATCAACTATCGAGCCTATCAATTTCAAATAACCCACCTAATGTCCACCAACCACCTGGATCAAGTTATCAATTTAATGTCTCACTTAAGAATCTCCAATCTAAGAATACCAAAGAAATTTCTAAACTTAAAAGCTATAGGATTCTTATGGATCCATACCAAGACTAGGTGAGAGAGGCTAGTACTGATGCTAGCCAAAATAAAAATTTAGAGGAACTGGATAGTACTTAGACTAACCACATAGAAGAACCCGAGCTAGGAATTAGTACTGATGCTAGTTCCAGTTTAAATGAGATAGACATAGGAAAAAAGAAAATAGATGATTTACCTGAGACTTATAAACCTAATGTCCTATTCCCTTCAACCCTAGAAGCTGGTTCATTTTACAAAAATCAAGAGGCATGTAATGAATAATCAATGGAGTTATTTAAGCAAGATCATATTAATTTACCTCCAAAATTAAAACTACCTTCAAACACCCTTCCAGCACCCATTGAATCAAATGTAACTCCTAAAACTCAATTCATGAGCATTTTAGAAGAATAAATCGGAGAAATTCTTAATAAACATGGGTCTAAGAATGGGATCACAAATTATGTCCCTAAAATTAATAATTAATATATCAATAATAGGATTATAAATCAACTTTCTGAGATTGGCAATCCAAAACCATTGAAATTTATCAATTCAGTATTCGATACAGGATAGTTAAGCTGCATTGTGTTTGACTGAAGATGGTAAACTTAGCGCTTATTGGAAGGCAACCCAATATTTAGTTTTTATCTAATTTATCTTTAAAGTTTATTTTCTTTTTAGGACTATTTGAATAAGTTGGAGGAAGAGCCCAAATTTTTAAAGACATGTGCTGGACCAAAAATATAGTCAGGTGTATTCTTTCATATTCATTATTACACCCTTTATTTTTTCTTCTCTATTGAGGATAATGTCGATTAAGTTAGGGGGATGAAAAATAAAAATTTTAAAATTTTAAGTTCTCAAAAAAGTTAGTATTTAGTATTTAGACACCTAATTATGCTTAAGAATCGAATTAAACTAAGCATTTTTAAAAAAACATTGATGCACAAATTAGAGAATCTATGAGATATTGAGGAATCAAGTATTAAAAAAATTTAATAAAGAATTATGTCCAGAACGTAAAAAGTTTTTTCTTAGAGCATTTCTAATTTTTTCTACTAGCATCAAAGAAAAGTCTACTTTTTATAGGCTTGTATAGGGTAACTATACGTTTCTTCATTAAAAAAATTAAATAAAATAATTTCTATATAAAAAATTAAATAAAATAGTTTTCAAGTACTTCTCACTGAGTAACCGGATCTCTTTGCCTAAGCAAGCATTGAGTTTTGCATCAAAAGATGGAAAGGACAAAGAAGCTCGTTATAAAGCTAGTCTTAACTCGTAGCTTATTTGATTCGAGTTAGTAAGCCCGACGGATATTTTATTCCTAGTGCCCTAAAGTCAACTGGTTTGGGAGTCATTGATCCAAGACTCGCTACATGAATCAAATAGAAAGCATAAAGGGTTAAACACTCCATAGTGGTACAATGTTAAAAAAAAGAAAAAAATATTGATTTTCCACTAAGTAACCGGGTCTCGTTGCCTAAGTAAGCAATAATATTCGCATCAAAAAGTGGGCAATGTAAAAATAAAAATCAATAAACAAAGGGTGGAAGTAGCAATACACTTGTCTATATGAATGTTTGGACAAATCAAAGATAAAGGTAGGATAATTTAGAAAAAATTCAAAAAAATTTAATGTTCTTTACTTAATTTTTCTATTGATAAGTATTAATACCCCAATAATATATCTCACTTAAGCTCTACTAAATATCAATGACCATTTTGAAAACTGCTTAGGTAAAATTCGAAACTCTAAAGTTAAAAGGTATTTAAAAGTAAATTCTTTTTTACTCAAGGATGAGCAAAGCTTAAGTTGGACGATGTGATAAGTACCATAAATTTACCTATAAAAGCATCAATTTATTAATTAATTTATGCTTATTTTTAAGAATTAATAATTAATTGATACATATTTTTAAGAAATTCATATTTTTATTAATTAAGAAATTAATTAAAAAATAATAAAAATAAAAAATAAAATTATAATATCAATGGAAAGAGCTTATTTTTTTATCATAATGAAATAAGTTTTGAGCAAAACAAAGCTAAAATGAAAAAGATATGAATTTTTAAAAAAATTAAATAAAAAATAATATACGGCTCAGTCGGCTCAAGCCACCATGCCGCAGTAGCCGATGCGTCCAAACATGCCGAGCCAAGCTGACTAAGCTGGCGCGCCAAGCCAGCCATACTAGCTGACTCAAGCCTAGAAGCCACCGACCGATCTACAGCACAGTGTGGACCGCCAGCTCAACAAAAATGGATGAATCAAAGCTTGCTACGTGGTGGACCTAGACCCTTAAAGGGTTTATAGAAAATCCATCATGGCTCATAGGGCAATCTAGTCCTTTCACTCGATGATAGGAGTGCAGATTGGCTACGGTGTGCGATGCGGTCGGTCCATGCGGTCCATGGGAACAGTAAATGCACGATCGTACGGTGGTGGTTGCTTGCGGTCAAGATCGGACGGTCAAGGTTTATTCCAACTCTGAATTGATTTTTGATTTCACCCAGATTGCCATCGAATGGTAGCGCTTGATTCCAGCTTCAATCCGACGATCTAGAAAGCTCCCGATGGTGATCAGACTCTCAGGTGCATGATCAACAGCCTAATTTCCTCCATCAAGAGTGATCCAACAGTCAGAATTTAATCCGACTTGATCAAGGCCATTACACATCCATTTTTGGTATTTTTTGAAGCATCGGATCACCATCTGATGGGTAGAATTAAAAGAACTCAACAAAATTTGTTCAGGAGCTATTTTAATGCAAATTTCACTCAAATTTCTTCCTATTTTCATGATTAAAATGGCCTTTAGTCCCACATTGCCCAGAAAAAAATCCTCTAGCCCTCCGACATCTATTTAAGGACCCCCAGGCCTTCAAAACAAACAATCTTCGATCAAGGTGAAGCTTTGGTATAGGGTGAAGCTAGGCTCTGGGTTAATGGCTCCTTTGAAGTAACTGGTGCCAAGAAGAAAAGCTAGGCTTCTACACCATCTTTCCACCCATGCTGATCCAAGATCGGAGATCAGACTATTTTATTCTATTTTATTTTTTTAAAATTTCATGTATTTAAATTTTGAAATTTTAATTAATAAATATTTTATTTTTATGCTCTTCAATTTTGTGCTCTTTATTTTTATTATAATTTAATTTCTATATTTTAATTATTACTTTTTATTTTTCTGCAAGTAGATGCTAAGATCTAACTAGTAGATCTTAGTACCAAGTTTACTTTTCTAAATAATTTAATTTTTACTTCATAATTTTAATTTTTAATTTTTAACTTTAAATTCTATTTTCAAATTTTTTTTTTTTTTAAAAAAATTAAAGATTTCAAATCTAAAAACACTACCTTTCCTATGAATTCGATCTGACTCACTACTATCTATGGATTTTTAATTATTTTAAGAAGTTGGATTAAACTGATAAATACGATGTCTTAACGACAACATCACGTTCCTATCATTGACCTTTATGGACTCCATCTCAAATTTCATGGCCTCAAGCCACTTCTCAGAATCAGGCCTTTGCATTGCATCCATATAAGTGATCGAATTCTCATCGAGCTCGATGAAATCTCCATTCTGGACCAAGAAATCATAGTATCTATCTGACTTATGTGGTACTCTATCAGGTCGCCTTATGATGCAGGTATACTAGACTCTAAGTTTGATCTAATCAAATCAAGTTCTGGTTTAGCTACTGGTGTCGGATTTTCTACCTGTTGAACTTTCTCAAGTTCAACCTTAAAGGCAATAGTTCCTTCACCAAGAAACTCATTTTCTAAAAAGATTGCCCTTTTACTAACAAACACGTTTTATTCTTCATTATGATAGAAATAATAATCCCTAGTTTCCTTAGGGTACCCTAGAAACATATACTTATCGAACTAAGGTCCAAGTTTATCTGTATGCAAATGTTTGACGTAAGCCGAGCACCCCCAAAATCCTAAGGTATGAAAGTACTGGGTTATGTCCTGTCCATATCTCATATGGAGTTTTTGCAATAGATGTACTCAAAATATTATTTAATATAAAGTATGCACTCTTAAGAGCATAACCTCAAAATGAAATAGGCAGACTAGCAAACCCCATCATGGATTGAACCATGTCAAACAAGGTTCAATTTCTTCTTTTCAATACACCATTATACTATGGTGCTCTAGAGGAGTCCACTATGAGAGAATCCCATTCTCTCCTAGATATGTCTAGAAGTCACTGAAAAGATATTCACCTCCTCGATCTGATCGAAGAATTTTAATATCTTTTCTAATTTATTTTTCTACTTTATTTCAGAATTATTTAAACATTTCAAATGAATTCGACTTGTATATCATCAGAAAGACATATCCATATCTGGATAGATTATCTGTGAAAGTGATGAAGTAGAAATATCCATCTCTAGCACTTGTGCTCATAGGTCCACATACATTAGTCTGTACTAGATCTAAGAGCTCAATGGCTCTTTCACATTTTCCAATAAAAGGTGACTTGGTTATTTTTCAAAGAAGATGTGACTCATAGATTAGAAGTGATTCACAATTACTGACTTCGAGAATTTTCTCTTGAGTCAACTTATTTATCCTATGCTTATTAATATGATGTAGCTTATAATGCCATAGATAGATATTAGAGATATTATCTAATCTAGGATGTCTATTAGTTGTGTACATTACACTCACAATTCATGATAAAATATAAATGCCATTTCTTTGTTATCCACGCATTATTGTAACATCATTCACAATGATATCACAATGATCTTTTTTTATTGATAAATAATAACCATCATTGGCCAAAAGGCCAACAAAAATTATATTCATCAGAAAGGAAGGATAATAATGACAATCATTTAAATAAATGATATTACCATTGAAAATAAGCTAAACTATTCCCATAGCTAGAACTGAAACAGATCTTCCATCTCCGACATTTAGGAATTGCTTGCCATTCTCAAACTTTCTACTAACTTGAAGTCCTTGCAACAAATTACAAATATGAACTGGACTTTCGATATCCAATACCCAGGTAGTTGCATTACAAATAAAGAAATTACAAGATTTTATCATATAACATCCTTGATCAGCAACTCCTTGCTCTTTTCTCTTATTCAACCTATTGGGGTCATGGGAAGCAAGATACTGAGGATAGTTTCTCTTCCGGTGCTTTTGCTTCTTACAGTAGAAGCACTCTACCTAATCTAGCTTAATCTTGGACTTTTTGTTTATACTGGGCATAGAAGCTCCAGTACGAACCTCTTTATGCTGCTGAACAACATTCAACTTTTGATACTTATCATTGAAGTTAAGTCCCATAAGTTTATCACTATCCAACAATGAACAAGCAACTATGGTTTGGCCTTAACTGCATAAAGAAGAACCAAAAGCCAAATTAGTAAATAATTTATTAAGCCTTAAGATTTGGACTTTAATCAAAAGATTTTCCTACTATTTTATTCGAATTGGTAGCCTCTACATCTAATTTAAGGAATTGCCATAATTTCATAGTGGGTACTAGAATCCACATGACTGCATATGGGCCCGAGGAAAGCTCTGGCTAACCCATGTGCATCTATTGATAGGTTCTTAATCAATTATTTCTCCAAGTAATTTTTAGTATTTGGTTTTGCCCCAAGTATCTTTTCAATAGGCTAGGGCCTCCACTGAAGTCCCAGTTAGGTCCAACTATTAACATGATTGAGTTCGGTGCATCAAACGAATGATGATCAAGCCCAAGAAAAGCTTTGGCTAACCTGACCGTCGTTCAGAGAGTGTGAGATAATCAGCATATGATAAATGATAATTTTGATATCTCGATGAACACTAGGCGTAAGGCACCTCCAATGTCCACCCAGACTATTGGATCCATTACCATCCATCTTAATGGAAGACTATAATCTAGTTATCATCATAACTATTTTATTTTAAGGATTTAATAATTTTAGAGGATTTGATTAATTTTATTTAAAGAAGAGAGTCAGATGAACCAACTAATCATGATCCTCCCACTGACTTCACCAAGTCAAATTAATGGAGATCATAGTTTGGTTATTCTAGGAGCACCTAAATCAATCACACTAATTTACCTAGCTAACATGAGTTAGCTCGAATTGTCAAATGATTTGATCAAAACATAAGTTTACCAAAAAGGCCAGGTAAGTAAGATCGGTAGGAGGGTCTGCCAAAGCTTGCCTTAGACACCATAAAAAATAGCCAGGTAAGAGGGCTACCAATTAAAAACTACAAGTTTGAAAATGCCTAACTTATCTTAGACACCAACTAGTTAATTAGTTTCTATTGGATCAACCTAACAGTTTGAGCTAGACCATTTAGCCAAGAATTAAGTCCATTTGGTTCTCATTAAAGACATGGACTTGACCAACTACAATTGTTGTAATTGATCTAGAGAATTTTTGACCTAATCTAAGACAACATTTGATTAGATCTAGTCAATTCTCTAATTAAGTCCATTCTTTAATATAACCTTAGGTCTAACCTAATTAATGGACCTAATTCCCTCTAATTAATCCAAGTATTATGATTTGTATCTTAGGATTTATAATCCTAGATCCTAATCAAACAACTCTTAAATTTTAATTAAGTTTTGGGCTGAGGGTTGTGGTTTGGTATTTCAAAAATGATTTTCATATTTGTAAAATATTTTTATAACTTGGTGAAGGAACCAGATCTAGGGTTTCATGGATAGATCTTGAAACTTTTTCAAGATCATGTAGCAAAAGACGTAAATAAATTAAATATTTATTTAAACAAATATATAAATACCTAGATCTCAGATCTATTATATGATAAAGGCATGATATTAAATCAAAAATTAAAAATACAAAGGAGAAGGAAAGGTTAATCATATCTACCTAGATCTACACTACATCTAATGCAGGTATGAAATCAATAGATCAGATCTATTACCTATGCAAGTTAGATATTCTAACTTGCTGATCCAGGCTTAAGGATGAAGTCATGAGCCACATACATATCTAGCCTCTAGGAGTCATCCGCACGAGCCCACGAACACGATTTGAGATCTTGATGCAGGAAATCAGCACAATATGCTAGTACTGTGCTGATCTCTCTTCGACGGTCGATCCAACACTCCCTTCTTCAAAACTTGGACTGTCCAAAAAATGAGAAGGAAGAGGAGCATTTTCTAATCTGAGACTTTCTCAGAAAAAACTCAAAAGAAAGAGGAGAGATAAGAAATAAAATAGCCCGAGAAGAAGATCCTCTTCTTCTTCTCTTTTCTCTCACCTAGACACCTAGTTTGGTGCCTATGGAAACACCATGCCCAAGGACCCTCTTCTTCTAATTTTTCCACACCCCAAACCTCTCTCAATGATTCATATTTTATGAAAAAATTAGGCCAAAATTCATCCTAAATTTATAGAAAAAGAAAAGTCCTTATTTAGGTCAAAAACTAGACAAGACGGGACTAGATTTGGCAAGTGGATGGGGCGCCCAACTCTTGGGCACCCCTCATTAGGGCGCCCCTCCTCTGATTTTTTTTTTGGTAAATCCAGAAAGGAGAGGCACACAATAAACCTCTCACTCACATGGAATTAGGGAGAAAAAATAGGAGATGGACGGCACACATGGAAGGAGATGTTTTGGTTTATAAGGATTCTATCTTATAGAATCCTAAATCAAAATTAACTTCCTCTTAGACTTGGTCAACCACCAAATAACCATATGAGAATAAGAGAAAGAAAAGGGGCATGTGTGAAGACCAGAGAGAGACTTTCCATCATACAAAAAGAGAGGGCATGGGGCATGGAGGGCTAAGATGGCCTAAGATGGAATCCTAGAATCACTAGGATTCCATCTATGACTTGGTCAAACATGGTTTCTCAAATTAAATTAAATCAAAACTAAATAAACTAAATTAAATTAGGTTCTAATCCAATTAAATGTTAGATATGTGTGCCCTAGAAGCCAGAATTGGCTGACACTTGTAATACACTTCTAAGGGCAAAATTATAATTTTGACTATAAATAATAAAATAAATTATTTTCTATCACAAATGTGTATTTAGTATCTGTGATACATTTCTTGAGTTAATGGTAATGATAATTCTTATTTTCAAGAGTTAAAAATTTAAGACAAAAATTTTCATTATTAACTTATAAAATGCTTCCGACCGTAGGATCATCATGAGGATGGTGATTGATCTAGAAGGTTGGTGTACAATTGCATCTTTATAGTAGATGAGTCTTGAGTCTATGATGTAGAGACATCAGAGCGAGAGTACAGATACTCGTTAGAGAATGAGGGCACTGAGCGTGACCACCTCGAGCAGTCATAAGAAAGTCTACCTTCTCATCGATGATTGGCTCGAAGTTGTAGTGGTATGTTTGGTTTTTTGACCTGAGGTGCATCGACAGTTCACCTTGAGGGTGTTATAGTTTGACTACACCATGATTCGATCTCCTAGCCATTTGGAACCTTGAGGTATACGTTGGCTATAGCATGTTCATTGTAGGAATTGGATTGCACAAGAGAAAATCTATCTACCTCGGTCGATGAGAAGCAACCCTATGATGATCATGAGAATCAAGTTCTTAAGCCCATGGCCATGGTAGAGTGAAATAGTAGAAAGAATTTCTTTTAAGGTTTTCACATAGGACTTGAATCAAATGATTAAATCATATGATGGAAATTAGGATTTGACGAGTTCACCTTAACCCTAATCTGATTGGGGCTCAGGATAGAAGAACTTAATCACACAGATAGGTGCACTGAGAGATTTACTTTTAGTTTTGATGGGTTGCCACCATATATTACTTGGTGTCATTGGTGGATTTTAGGAGCAATTAGAATAATTTGGATGATCGATCATTCTAGTTGTATGAATCAGAATAAGTTCTGATCCATCGGAAGGTGTTTCGATGATGTCGATGATAGAGATCATGACATATCCTATTACCATATAGAACAGAATCTAACTGGATCACATAAATAAGAGTTTAGATCTGGATATCATCAATTAGACTAATCTAGTTCAATTGATCTGAATAAAATTTAATTAGGTTCAAGAAAATCATGCTAGCACACGATGGAGCCTAACGTTCTCCTTTTCTATCATTAAAAGTTGTCTCGATTGAGCCAAATGAGTTTGTGCTCACTCAGGTACTTTTATTTGGTGTGACTAGAGCTTGTCCAGGTCAAAAATGGGTTGTCTTAATTTATGAGATAAATTTGAGACAATACCTACCATTTTCCATCACCTGCTAATTTTTGTCTTTTGACTTTGGCCAAACAATGACCTTTAATACTTAGACATCTACTCATGTGTCATGCACTCATAGGAGAGTAGATAGGGGCTTGTTCCCTTGCTAGAAATTGGAAAGGAGGGCATGCATGCCTAGGGAGGCATGCGCCCATGGATAGGGAGGCTTGGAGTCCCATACAGATGGGACTCCAGGTTGCTTCTTGGAATCAACTTAGGTAGGCGCCTAAGACTCAGCTTTGACCAGTCTTGGTGCCACCTAAGGATGATTTGAGGGTGCTCTCATCTGATTGGATTAGATGATGTCATCTCATCAATTAAATTTAGATCTGATTGCATGAAGCAATGTGATTGACCAGGATGATGTGGCACTGCATGGCGCAGTAGGGTCTATATAAACCCTATTTACGCCAAGCTTTACCAAAGTTCTCCCTTAGCCCATGCTCCAAGGCTGCCCCTCTCCCTCCTCCATGCCATCTTCTAGTCCTCTCACTCCTCTCCACACATGAGATGATTTGGGCTCCAATTTGGTGCGATCCAAGCAAGAGAAAGGTGACGAGAAAGGAAGAAGGCAGCACTGCTGTAAGAGATGATTCTAGATCTTCAAAAGGAGTTTTAAAGATTCTCCAAATCAGATGTAGATCTAATATTTGGAGAGGTGATAAAGAAGGAGAAGATCTCTAAATCCATTCCAAGTAGATTTTGGTAGAGGCCAGGCGCTTGCATGGCTAGATCCAGAACTTCAGATAATCAGCAGGATCATCACAGAGTAATATGATTATCAAACAAAAGGTACAAAATTAAATCAAATTTAATTTTTTTTTATTTTATTTTATTAGATATATAAAATTAAATTTGAAATGTCTCAGATCTAATCTATATTTAAAAGAAAAATTTTTGAAATATCTCTCTTGATCCAATCAGATCTGAACGAATCTGATCCAAAAAATCAGAATTTCTCCTTCAACTGAAATCAGAGCTAGGTTCTAATAAATTATTTAGATCTAATTTTATTTTAATTTTGATCTAATAATTAGGTAATTTTAGATATCACATGAGATATGATTAGATCTAAAATTATAAAAATTAAAATTAAATAATTTAAATCTAAGTTTTACAAGATGCATGACTAGTTGTAAAATAGAACTGTTCCATATATAGTCTTGCATGTTCATAATTTAATTTGATTAAATTATTATTTTAGATCTATTTATTTACTATTTTTTTTTGTTATAAATTTATAATAAGATCTAAAAAATATTAAATAAAATTATTTAATTTTTGGATCATATGAGATATGATGAATGCATGTTTAGACTAGTTGTAGAATAGTTCTACATAATTATCTAGATTAGAATTTATTTTGATGTGATCAATTTAAATTTAATTTTTTAGATTAATTATGAGATAATTTAGATCTAAAAATATGCATGATATGATACATGAGATGTATGCAAAATATGTATAAAGTTAGATCAATTTTTATATATGAGATATATGATGTAGATCTAACTAGTTTTGTAGATTTATATTTTTGATTAAGGAATTCCCCTTGGCCGTCCTGATCATAAGAACAAAGAAGGGTTTAAAGGCCCTCTCCTCTCATTTGATGGGGTGTTCTTATGATGTGTAGGGGTGCTGCATGTTCGTCCTTAATCAGAAATCAAAAACTTACTTTCTGCAAAATCCTAGATCCTGAAATCCTAGGATTTTATTTACATATTTTGTTTATGAACCCTGAACTTAATTAAGAATTAAGATTATGAAATATTAATTAGGTCTAAAATTAAGAATTTTAGATCTAAGACATATTCATAATACTGGGTTCGGGCTTGGGTAGCTCAATTAGGTCTAAGCGGTTGATCAAACCGAATCAAGAGTTGGTTAGATGGGATCAACAGTGCTTAAATTGACCAGCCTAATAGGATTAAGTCTGGGTCAAGATCGAGTCACATGAGTGATCGATCAAGCTAAGACCTAATTAGGCTCAGAGGTTAGAGTCTGGATTGTAGGCTAACCCTGAATTGGTTCTGACTCAACAATTTGGTGTCTAAGGTAAGTTTGGCATAGATACGATCGACTGGTTTTTAATTGGAAGCTACTCGACTCGAATGCATTCTTGTTGAGTTAATGGCATATCCCTTCCACCGGTCTCACTTACCTGGCCATATTTATTGGTTTCAGTTCTGATCTGAGGTGGTCAATAATCCGAGCTAACCCATGCCACTAGGTTAGTCATAATTGTTATGACTATGTCAAGTCTAGTTTAATGAGACCTAAATCAATTCTTCCTAAGAAAAGATTAAGTCTAAGGTCTTCCACCATTGTAGATGTGCGGGCCCTTCCCGGGTTGATTGTTCTTGACTGGATACAGTGGCTCAGTTGCACCAAAAAGATGCAACCATGTCTATTAGGCATTGGATGCTATGGGCTGGAGGATGAGTTGGGCTCAATATTTTGGATACGGTGAGAGACTCAATTAGGAATCCAGTCTATGCAAATGGTGGGTCTGACTTAACTAAGGAGTGGATCAATATTTCGGGGATACGGTGAGATTCATGAATTAGAGACCAAGTTTGGGTGCACCATGATTAGAGAATCATTGAACAAGAGTTGTTCACTCATTGGCTAACCCATCACCAATAACTGTTAGGTGAGGTGATGAGTCAGTTGGTGAGACCGCACCACCCACTAGAAATCATTAATCATGGAGATTTTTTGCATCTCTACAGAGGGAGTGTAGGGATCCAAGAAAATAGTAAAAGCTAATTTATTTAAAAATAAAATTCTTAAATAAATTGGTCAAGTATTAATTACAATATCTAACTAGAAATTTTGACTCTCTACAGGAAAATGTCTTCGTCCAACCTACTAGCACGTATTCTAGATACCCATAGACTGACCAAACCCAATTACAATGATTGGCTTCAGAACATTAAAATTATTTTGGATTCTGAGAAGTTAACTCATGTATTCAAATAGGACCCTCCCACCTTACTAGCTCGTCCATCCGCTGAACAAAGAGTGTCTCTTGAAAAGTGGACGGACGAAGATAACAATATCAGATACTACATGTTGGGCTCGATGTCTGATGAGCTTTAGTGCCAACATGAAGATATTAGGACTGTCCGCTAAATGTTGGCTCACCTACAAGAGATGTTTGGTGAACAGAGTCGTGCAGTCAAGTATCAAGTCACTAAATGACTTTTCAAGGCTAAAATACGTGATGGGCAGTCAGTCCAAGATCACTGTCTGATGATGATCAAGGACATGGAAGAGCTTGAGAAGCTCGGTGTGAAGTTGGACTTGGATCTGCAGAATGGATATTATTCTGCAATCCTTGACTGATGCATATGGGCAGTTTCATCATGAATTACCACATGCATAAACTTCAAAATTCCTTGGCCGAACTTATGAATATGCTGGTTACTGTGAGCTTTCTATGAAAGATTCTAAAGGCTCAGTGCTTGCTATGGAAATGGACTTCTTCCAAGAGAAAGTCTTTTGGAAAGAAAAAGAAGTCTGTGAAAAAGCAGAAGGAGGAAGGAGGAAAGAAGAAAAAGGCAGAGTTGAAGAAGAAGGCCGACTGACAAAGAAAAGTATTTTCATTGCAACAATGACGGCCATTGGAAGCGGAACTGCCCTACTTACCTGGCCACCCTGAAGAATAAGAAGGAGGCAGGTCCTTCTGGAGTTATGCTCGTTATTGAGTCTAACCTTACGGATTTCTTCTGCATCCAGTTGGGTGCTTGACTCTGGTTCTAGTGCTCATTTGTGCACTTCTATGCAGGGTCTTGAGGATAGCAGGAGGCTGAGGGATGGAGACATGATCCTGTGCATTAAAAATGGAGCAAGAGTTGCTATCAGTGAGCCGTGGGAAACATACCCTCTTCGATTACCATCTGGTTTAGACTTAGTTTTAAAAGACTGTTATTATGTGCCTGCAGCAAGCAGGAATTTGATTTCTATTTCATGCTTAGCACTAGAAGGCTATGTGATAGTTTTCTTAAGGACCATTGTAACATTCTTTATGAAAGAAATAAAATTGCAAATGGTTTTTCCTTATTAATGGTCTTTATCAGTTACATATTGATGTATCTATTTTTAACTATCGAGCAAAATGTGAATGCCATGAAACGACCTAGGGATAGTCCAAACGATAGGTATCTATGGCACCTGAGATTAGGTCATATAGCAGAAGATAGGATTAACAAATTGGAGAAAAATGGGCTATTGAGTCCATTGACTTTTGAGTCATATCCAACTTGTGAATCTTGTCTTCAAGGCAAAATGACTAAACTCCCTTTTGTAGGACATGGGGAAAAGGGCCACAGATCTCCTTGCCCTAGTACATACTGATGTGTGCGGCCCATTTGATGTGCCGGCTAGAGGCAATTTTGTCTACTTCATTAACCTTTATCGATGATTTATCTAGGTATGGGTATGTGTATCTTATGAGACACAAGTCTGAAGCTTTTGAAAAGTTTCAAAGAAATTCAGACATGAAGTAGAAAAACAAACTGGAAAAACCCATTAAGGTTCTTCGATCAGATCGAGGAGGTGAATACCTTAGTCGGAAATTCCTAGACTATCTTAAAAAAAATGGCATAGTCTCTCAATGGACTCCACCAGGAAACACCTCAACTCAACGGGGATTTCAGAACGGAGAAATCGGACCCTATTAGATATGGTTCGATCCATGATGAGCTTCACAGACCTTCCTGATTTTCTTTGGGGACACTGTCATTGTTAACTTCAATATACTTACTGAATAGGGTTCCTCTAAAACCATTCCTACCACACCGTATGAGATATGGCATGGTAAGAAACCAAGTCTGAGTCATCTCAGAATTTGGGGTTGTCCGGCTCATGTCAAAAGCGGACAAGTTAGAGTTTAGGTCCTTTAGAGCTCGATTCATAGGATATCCTAAAGAGTCATTAGGATACTATTTCTACATTCCAGAAGACCACAATGTGATTGTGAGTCGACATGCCATCTTTCTTGAAAAATAGTTTATTCAAGATAGCGGCATTGGAAAGTAGATCAAGCTTGATGAGAAAGTCTCACAAGAGCAATGAGCTAAGGACCAAATTGGAACCAAATCAGGTTGAGCCAATACAATCACTACCTCCTCCACCTCGTAGATCGAAAAGAATTTTTCATCCCCCTGAAGAGATACTTAGGTATTATTTCAGAGAAAATAGAAGAAATATTCCTCGTAGGTAATGGTGCTCATGGTGATGATCCCAAAATCTACAACGAGGCGATATCAGATATCGACTCTGAGAAATGGTTAGAGGCAATGAAGTCAGAAATTGACTCGATGCACTCAAACCAAGTCTGGACCTTGGTAGATCCACCAGAAGGTATAGTACCTATTGGGTGTAAATGGATCTTCAAGAGAAAGATTGGTGCAGATGGGAAATGTGGAGACATTGAAAGCTAAATTAGTGGCAAAAGGTTATAGTCAGTGCGAAGGCATTGACTATCAGGATACTTTTCTGCCAGTAGCTATGCTAAATCCATCCGCACATTGCTTGCTGTTGCAGCCTATTTTCGATTATGAAATATGGCAAATGGATGTAAAAATGGACATTCTTAAATGGAATATCTTGAGGAAGATATCTATATGGAACAGCCGCTAGGTTTCACATCCAGTGATACTGATCACAAGGTTATGCAAGCTGCAAAGGTCCATATATGGACTTAAGCAAGCATCTCGGAGCTGGAACACTCATTTCAATGATGTGATCAAATTAGTTTGGTTTCATCAAAGAATGAGGAAAAACCATGTATCTTCAAAAAGGTCAGTGGGAGCGCTGTTGTCTTCCTCGTATTGTACGTGGATGACATCCTCCTTATTGGGAATGATATTTTCCCATGTTGACCATCAGTCAAAATATGGTTGTCCTAAAGAATTCTCCATGAAAGACCTAGGTGAAGCATCCTTTATTCTAGGAATAGGATAGACCGAATAGGATGCTAGGACTTTCATAGAAGATGTACATAGAGGAAGTACTAAAGAGGTTTAGGTTTAGTATGGAAAACTCTAAGAGGGGTTTAATACCCTTCAGACATGGTATTCATCTTTCCAAGAAGATGTGCCCTAGCACACCTGAGAGAATAGAACGCATGAGCAAGATCCCTTATGCTTCTGCAATAGGGAGCCTCATGTATGCCATGCTATGTACACGACCTGATATAGCCCATGCTGTGAGTGTCACAAGCAGATATCAGTCAAATCCAGGTGAAGAACACTGGACTTCTATGAAATGTATCCTTAAGTACTTGAGAAGAACTAAGGATATGTTGATGGAGAACTCCAAGTCCAGGGATATACAGACTCGGATTTTATGTCCGATGTAGATGATCGAAAGTCGACATCTGGGAGTCTGTTTGTGTGTAATGGTGGAGCTGTCAGTTGAAAAAGTTTCAAGCAGACTGTGATAGCAGATTCCACCATAGAAGCAGAATATATTGCTGTGTCAGAAGCTGTGAAGGAGGCATTCTGGTACAAGAAGTTTGCCACAGATATTGGAGTGATGCTATCAAATGCCATTTCTCTATACTGCGACAATAATGACACCATAGCCCTTGCTAAGAAGCTGAGGTCTCATCAGAAATTCAAGCACATCGAGCGGCGATACCACCTCATCCACGATTACCTCGAGAAGGATTACGTCAAGCTCAAGAGAGTTGACTCCGCAGATAATGCAGTAGACCCACTTATAAAGCTATTGGGCCAGTAGAAGATCAAAGCCCACCTTGAGAAGATGGGACTTAGATTTGTAGCCAATTGGCTTTAGGTCAAGTGGGAGTTTGTTAGATATGTGTGCCCTAGAAGCCAGAATTGGCTGACACTTGTAATACACTTCTAGGGGCAAAATTATAATTTTGACTATAAATAATAAAATGGGTTATTTTCTATCACAAATGTGTATTTAGTGTCTGTGATACATCCCTTGAGTTAATGGTAATGATAATTCATATTTTCAAGAGTTGAAAATTTAAGACATGAATTTTCATTATTAACTCATAAAAATGCTCCCGACCATAGGATCATCATGAGGATGGTGATTGATCCAAAAGGTTGGTGTACAATCGCTTCTCTTATAGTAGATGAGTCTTGAGTCTACGGTGTGGAGACACCTGAAGCGAGAGTACAGGTACTCATTAGAGAACGAGGACACTGAGCGTGACCACCTCGAGTAGTCATTAAGGAAAGTCTACCTTCTCGTCAATGACTAGACTCGATGCTATAGTGGTGTGTCTGGTTCTTTGACCTGAGATGCATCGGTAGTTCACCTTGAGGGTGTTATAGTTTGACTACACCATTGACTCAGTCTCCTAGCCATTCGGAACCCTGAGGTGTATGTTGGCTATAGCATGTTTCATTGTAGGAATTGGATTGCACAAGATGGAAATCTATCTACCTCGGTGGATGAGGAGCAGCCCTATGATGATCATGAGAATCAAGTCCTTAAGTCCATGGCCATGGCAGAGTGAAATAATAGAAAGAGTTTCTATTTAAGGTTTTCACATAGGACTTGAATCGAATGATTAAATCATATGACAGAAATTAGGGTTTGACGAGTTCACCTTAACCCTAATCTGATCGGAGCTCAAGATAGAAGAACTTAATCACATAGGTAGCTGCACCAAGAGGTTCATTTTCAGTTCTGATGGGTTGCCACCATATACTGCTAGGTGTCACTGGTGGATTTTGGGAGCAATTAGAATGATTTAGATGATCGATCATTCTAGTTGTATGAATCAGAAGAGTTCTGATCCATCGAAAGGTGTTTCGATGATGTCGATGATAGAGATCATGACATATCCCATTACCATACGAAACTAAACCTAACTGGATCACACAAACAAGGGTTTGAATCTAGATATCATCAATTGGACTAATCTAGTTCAATTGATTTGAATAAGATTCAATTAGGTTCAAGAAAATTGTGCTAGCACACGATTGAGCCTAACGTTCTCCTTCAACTATCATTAAAAATTATCTCGACTGAGCTAAATGTGTTTGTGCTCACTTAGGTACCTTTACTTAGTCTGACTGGAGCTTGTCCAAGTTAGAAAAGGGTTATCTTAATTTATGAGATAAATTTGAGATAACACCTGCCATTTTTCGTCACCTGCTAATTCTTATCTTTTGACTTTGGTGAAATATTAACCTTTGACACTTAGATATCTACCCATGTGTCATGCACCCATAGGAGAGTAGATAGGGGCTTGTTTCCTTGCAAGAAATTGGAAAGGAGGGGTGCATGCCTAGGGAGGCATGCGCCCATGGATAGGGACGCCTGGAGTCCCATACAGATGGGACTCCAAGTTGCTTCTTGGAATCAACTTAGGTAGGCACCTAAGACTCAGCTTTGACCAATCTTGGTGCCACCTAAAGATGATTTGAAGGATCTCTCATTTGATTAGATCAGGTGATGTCATCCCACCAGTCAGATTTAGATCTGATTGCACGAAGCAACATGATTGGTTGGGATGATGTGGCACTGCATGGCGCAGCAGGGTCAATATAAACCTTGTCTGCACCAAGCTTTACAGAAGTTCTCCCTTAGCCCATGCCCCAAGGCTGCCCCTCTCCCTCCATGCCACCTTCTGATCCACTCTCTCCTCTCCATGCCCAAGGAGATTTGGGCTCCAGTTTGATGCGATCCAAGCAAGAGAAAGGTGACGAGAAAGGAAGAAGGCAGCACTGCTACAAGGGATGATTCGAAATCTTTAAAAGCTTTGAAGATCCTCCAAATCAGATCAAGATCTGATATTTGAAGAGATGATAAAGAAGAAGAAGATCTGCAGATTCAGTCCGAGTGGATACCGATAGAGGTCAGGCACTTGCGTGGCTAGATCCAGAATTTCAGACAATCAGTAGGATCATCATAGGATAATCTGATTACCCAATAAAGGTATAAAATTAAATTAGATTTAATTTTTTTTATTTTATTTTATTAGATCTATATAATTAGATCTGAAATATCTCAGATCTAATATGGATTTAAAAAAAATTTGAAATATCTCTCTTGATCCAATCAAATCTGAACGAATCTGATCTAGAAAATTAGAATTTCTCCTTCATTAAGAACTTAATTATATTAGATTAAGTTTAATTTAATTCTAATTTAATTTTTTAATCAAATTAAAAAATTGGATTGATCCGAGTCTTAGTTAGACTAGGACTAGTTCTTTCTTGCACTTGGCTTATCCAATAAGTCAATTGGACTTGATCCAATCAAGCCCAAACCAAATCTAGTTAAATCATATTTAATTAGACATAATCTTAGCCCTCTAGCTTAATCAAATTAAGCTAATTATTAAACTAATTACTAATCGATCCTCCTGTAACACTTGCACTAGGTTAAACATCAATCATATTAATTGTTTAACCCTAAAATGATTCTAAATCATTGATCAACCATCAAATCAGAATGTGAACTCTAATGTGTGTGACCTCATAGATCTGAACCTAAGTCGGTAGCATAGGAATAAAATTTTGTACCAATCGAAGTGACCATCTAGTAATGATATCCGACGGTCGGATAGGGCGAAAGGTGTAGAATACCATCTTTAGAATCCATGCGAATATAGTTTTCATATAATTCATCCCCTTGACCACAATGCTCGTAGGACACCTTAAAGTTCAACTGTCAACTTTGATCCAATTGTCCACATTATATTTCAAAATATTAAATCCATTTGATGGATTACCCTGGCCAAGGTTATGCTATATTGAAATACAGTGATACATTCTTCTCCAACTCTTGGAGTGGTCAATTCCATTTTGATCACACTCTAACTTTGCAAGTACTTGACTATGCCCAGAAGCCTTCCATTGTTGAATTAGAAATTCAGTTAGTCTGGTACCAAAGCATAGTGAGTTGCTTGCAAGTCACTAAGGTGATCTCAGGTCTAAGAAATACTTATACCTTATCCCATTAGAGACATTCTCGACAGCAGAATACTCTGAAGTTGGACACATTCAATGATGATGTATCCATACATCTCACCTATATGCCATACCAATGTCTCCACACTCTTTGGTTGAGAGGACAACCAACCTATACGGCATATAGCAACCTATGCTCGATAGACACTGTCATCCTAATTAATAGTCTATCATTTGGTCAAGAATAAATTTAAAGACTAATCGATAAAATCTCTCTTTAATGAAACTAAATAGTTCTAAGGACTTCATCACAACAATGGAGTTCATTAGAAGATGTAAATTTATGAAGAAAGAAAAGATGTCAAAATATTTTTTATTAATTAATAAATCAATTATAATATCTCAACCATCAACAGATTGATGATTGGCTTTGGAACATAATTTTCAATAACTCCCACTTATCCTAAAGCCACTCAGCACAGTATCTAATACCCATCTTTGACTTATGGTTGTCGAACTCCTTGATTGCCAGAGCTTTAGTAAAGGGGTTGGCTATGTTCTCCTTTCTATCGATCTTCTAATGGTCGATGTCACCATGATCCATGATCTTACAGATCAAATGAAAGTGGCATAGAATGTGCTTTGTCTAATGGTGTGCCTTCGGTTCCTTTGTTTGAGCTATGGCGCTAGTGCTATTGCAGTAGAGTAGGACTGGACCATCAATGGCGGGTTCTACTTCGAGTTTGATGATGAACTTCCTTAGCCACATAACTTTCTTTACTGCATCTGATTTTTTCATATACTCTGCTTCACAAACAGAGTCAGCTACTGTATGCTTCTTAAATTTTTTTCAGTAGATGGCTCCACTATTTAGAGTAAAGATATACCCCGACACACTTTTACTATCATCATAGTCAGACTGAAAGCTAGAGTATGTAAATCCCATAAGCTTCAGATCTGACTCATCATAAATCAACCATTGGTCCTTAGTATTTTTTAAATAATTAAGGATGGTTTTAACCAACTTTCAGTGATTTTCTCTAGGATCAGACTGGTATCTACTCACTACTCCTAGTGGGTATGCCACATCTGATCCCATACATATCATTGCATACATAATAGATCCCACTATCGAAGCATATAGAATTCTACTCATATGCTCTCTCTCTTTAGAAGTAGTCGGACAATCTTTCTTAGAGAGAAAAATTTCTTGGCCTATCAGGAGATAGCCCTTTTTGGAATTCTCCATGTTGAACCTCTTCAACACAGTTTCTATGTACGTGGACTAGGATATACCAAGCATTCTTTTAGATCTATCCCTATAGATCATCATCCCTAGGATGTAGGATGCTTCACCTAAGTCCTTCATGGAGAATTGTGATGACATCTAGACTTTTATTTCTTATAGTGCGGGAATGTCATTTTCGATTAAGAGAATATCGTCTATGTATAAAATAAGAAATACCACTACTGGACTATTTGCCTATTTGTAAATGTAGGGTTCTTCTCTATTCATAATGAAGCCATACGTTTTGATCACTTTATAAAAATGCATATTCCAACTTCGCGATGCTTGCTTTAGTCCATAAATAGATCTCTGAAGCCTGCATACTTTGGATACATCTGTGGATGTGAACCCCTCAGGTTGTATCATATATATCTCTTCGATTAGCTCTTTATTTAAGAAAGCCATCTTTACATCCATCTACAAGATTTCATAGTCCAGGTGGACAGCTATTGCAAGCATTATCTGAATGGATTTGAGCATTGCCATTAGGAAGAATGTCTCGTCATAGTCAATACCATAATGTTGACGATACCTCTTGACAACCAGACGGGCTTTATAGGTCTCCACCTTTCTGTCTGCACCTCTTTTTTTTTTGAATACCCATTTACACCCAATGGGTTTAACCCCTTCAGGTGGGTAAACTAATGTCCATACATCATTGACCTTCATGGAATCCATTTCGAATCTCATGGCTTCTAGCCATTTCCTAGAGTCAAGTCTTTGCATCGCATCCATATAAGTGATCGGATCCTCATCATTCTCATCGAGTTCGATGGGATCACAATCCTGGATCAAGAATCCATAGTATCTGTCTGGATGGCATGGTACTCTACCGGATCGCCTTAATGGTGCGGATTCACTAGGCTTCGGATCTAATATGATCAAATTCGACTTAGGTTCAACATTCTGTATCAGACTTTCTATCTGTTGAACTTCATCAAGTTTAACCTTAGAGGCAATAGTTCCTTCACCAAGGAACACCTTTCTCAAAAAGGTTGGCCTAAAGCTGGCAAACACCATTTGTTCATCAGCATAGTAGAAATAGTATCCTTTGGTCTCTTTTGGGTACCCTATGAATATACACTTATCAAACCTAGGTCCAAGTTTGTTTGTAACTAACCAATTGACATAAGTTGGACAGCCCCAAATCCTAAGGTGTGAAAGTGCTGGCTTATGTCCTGTCCATATCTCATATGTGGTTTTAACTATAGACTTACTTGGAATCCTATATAATAGATAACAAGCCGATTTGAGTACATATCCCCAGAAGGATATTGGCAAGCTGGCAAAACCCGTCATGGATTGGACCATGTCTAACAGAGTTTGATTCCTCCTTTCAGATATACCATTATGCTGTGGTGTTCCAGGAGGAGTCTATTAGGAGAGAATCCCATTCTTTTCTAAATATGTGAGAAACTCATCAGAAAGGTATTCTCCTCCTCGGTCACATCGAAGAGTTTTAATACTCTTCCCAGTTTGTTTTTCTACTTCACTTCAAAATCATTTGAATATTTCAAAAGAATCTGACTTATATTTCATCAGATAGACATATTGTTGGAAATTATGTCCTAAAGCCAATCATCAGCCTGTTGATGGTTGAGCTATTTTGTAATTATAATTAATTTATTAATTAATAAAAATATTTTAGCATCTCTTTCATCATAAGTTTACATCTTCTAATGAACTCCATTATTATGATGAAGTCCTTAGGATAGTTTAGTTTCAGTAAAGAGAGGATTTATTGATTAGACCTTAAATTTATTTACAACCAAATGATAGGCTGTTAATTAAGACAACAGCATCTATTGAGCATAGGTCGCTACATGCCATATAGGTTGGTTGTCCTCTTAACCCAAGAGTGTGGAGACACTAGTATGGCATATAGATGAGATGTATGGGTACATCATCATTGAACGTGATCAACTCCAGAGCATTCTGCTATCGAGAATGTCTCTGATGGGATATAGGTATAAGTATCCCTTAGACCTAAGATCACCTCAGTGACTTGCAAGCAACTTACTGTGCTTTGGTACTGGACTAACTGAATTTCTAATTTAGCAATGGAAGGCTTCTGGGCACAGTCAAGTACTTGCGAAGTCGGAGTGTGATCAAGATGGAATTGACCACTCCAATAGTTGGAGAAGAATGTATCACTGCATTTTAATATAGCAAAACCTTGGCCAGGATAATCCATCAGATAGATTTGATATTTTGAAATACAATGTGGACAACCTGATAAGAGTTGATAGTTAAACTCTGAGGTGTCCTACGAGCATTATTATCTAGGGGATGAATTATATGAAAACTATACCCGCATGGGTTCTAAGGATGGTGTTCTACACCTTCGACCTATCCAATCGGGTATCATTGCTAGATGGTCACTTTGATTGGTATAAAAATTTATTTCTATGCTATCAGCTTATGTTCGGACCTATGAGGTCACACACATTAGAATTTATAAACTGATCAGATGGTTGATCAACGATTAAGAATCATTCTAGGGTTAAACAATCAATACGATTGGTGTTTAACTTAGTGCAAATATTATAGGAGGATCGATTAGTAATTGGATTGCTAATTGGCTTAATTTGGTTAAGCCAATAGGTTGAGATTAAGTTCAATTAAATATGATTTAATTAGATTTGGTTTGGGCTTGATTCAATCAAGTTCAATTAGTTTATTGGATAAGCCAAGTGCATGGAAGAACTAGTCCTAGTCTAACTAAGACTCGGATTAACCCAATATTTTAATTTAATATTTTTTAATTTGATTAAAAAATAAACTAAAGTTAAATCTAATTTAATTAAGTTTTTAAATGAATTAGGGCCTTATTTAATTGGGTTGATTTAATCTTGATTTTATTTGGTTAAAAAATCTTGTTTGACTAAATCAAAATAGGAGTCCTAGTCACTAGGACTCCCTATCATTTGCGCCACTTAATCCTCACTCCCCATGCCCATTTTGTTTTAATTTTTATGTGAAAATTCTCCATTCCCATGGCTTCTCACACCCTATTTCACTCCTCATTTTCTCATAAGGTAATTTGTTGGAAGACCAAGTCAAAATAGGAGTTAGTTTTGCTTAGGATTCTATGAGATAGAATCCTTGTTGACCAAAACACCTTCCCCTAAGTGCCCCTCCCTCTTTTAATTAATTCTTTTCTTATTCTAAGAAAATAATCTTCTTTTTGGTGTGTCCTTCCTTGCTGGTCCATGCCAATAATTGTGGAGGAGGCGCCTAAGAGTTGGGCGCCCCAACAACTTCCCATGTTTGGACATTCCTAGTCTAGGATTTTGATCTAACTTGGACTCTTCTTTTTCTTTATTTATTGGATGAATTTTATTCTCATTTTTTTATGAAATATAGAGATTTGGGAGAGGTTTGGGGTGTGCAAAAATTAGGGGAAGAGAGTCCTTAGGCATGGGGGTTCCATAGGCATCAAACTAGGTATTTAGGTGAGAGAAAAGAGAAGAAGAAGAGGGTCTTCTTCTAGGGCTATTTTATTTTCAATCTCTCCTATTTTTTTGAGTTTTTTCTGAGAGAGTCTCAGATCAATAAACTCTTATCTTTCTTCTCATATTGTAAAGAGTCCAAATTTTGAAGAAGGGAGCATCAGATCGACCATCAAAGTGAAGGAAAAATCTAGTTTTCTGGGTGAAGTTCGTTCAGATCAGATTGGATCAAGAGAGATATTGCAAAAAATTTTCTCTTGAATCTAAATCAAATTTGAGACTTTTTGGATTTGATATTATTGGTCTAATAAAATAAAATAAAATGAAGAATAAATTAAATCTAATTTAATTTATCTTGTTGAGGGTAATCTGATTATCCTATGATGATCCTGATATCTACCTGAGGTTCTGGATCTTGCCACATAAGTGCCTAGCCTCTATCGGTATCCACTTGAGTAGGATCTAGAGATCTTCTCCTTCTTTATCATCTCTCCAAAAATTAGATCTGGTTCTGATTTTGAAGATCTTCAAAACTCCTTTCGAAAATGTGAGTTGTCTCTTGCAGCAGTACTGCCTTCTTCCTTTTTCTGTCGCCTTTCTCTTGCTTGGATTGCACCAAACTGAAGCCCAAAAATTCTTGGGCATTGGTAGGAGAGAGAAGACCTGATGATGGCATGGAGGAGGGAGAGGGGTAGCCCTGTGGCATGGGCAATGTGTCAAGATTATTTGATCTTGGCATAAATAGGATTTTTATAGACCTTATTGTGCCATGTAGTGCCACATCATCCCGGCCAATCATGGCCTTTTGTGCAATTAGATCAAAATCTGATTGGTGGGATGACATCATCTGATCCAATCAGATGAGAGACCCTCTGAATCATCCTTAAATGACACCAAGACTGGTTAAAGACAAGTCTTTGGCACCACCTAGGTAGAGTGCATGAAGCAACCTGGAGTTCCATCAATATGGGACTATTGGCATCATCATCTTTGGGTGCATGCCTCCCTAAGCATGCACCCCTTCCCTTTCCTCTTTTTAGTAGGGGGACAAAGCCCCATCTTGTCTTCTATGGGTGCATGACATATGAGCAGATGTCTAAGTGTCAAAGATCAGTGTTTGACCAAAGTCAAAAGACAAGATTTAGCAGGTGAAGAAAAATGGCAGGTATTATCTCAAATTTATCTCATAAATTAAGACAACCCTTTTTTGATCTAGATAAGCTTCAGTCAGACTATGTAAAGATTTTTGAGTGAGCCTAGTTACATTTGGCTCAGTCTAGACAAACTTTAATAATAATTAAAGGAGAATAATAGGCTCAATCATGTGCGAGTATGATTTTCTTGAACCTAATTGAATCTAATTCAAATTAATTAAACTGGGTTAGTCCAATTGATGATATCCAAATCAAAACCCTTGTTTGTGTGATCTAGTTAGATTCAGTTCCGTATGGTAATGAGATATGTCGCGATCTCTATCATCGACATCATCGAAATACCTTTCGATGGATCAGAACTTTTCTGATTTAGATAACTAGTATGATTGATCATCTAAATCATTCTAATTGCTCTTAAAATCCACCAGTGACACCTAGCAGCATATGATGGCAATCCATCAGAACTAAAAATGAACCTCTCGATGCGGTTATCTATGTGATTAATTTCTTCTTTCTTGAGCCCTGATAGGATTAGGGTTAAGGTAATCTCATCAAACCCTAATATCCGTCATATGATTAATCATTTAATTCTAGTCCAATGTGAAAACCTTAATAGAAACTCTTTCTATTATTTCACTCTACCATGGCCATGGGCTTATGGACTTGATTCTCATGATCATCATAGGGCTTCTCCTCATCTACCGAGGTAGATAAATTTTCTATTGGTGCAATGCAATTCCTATAATAAATATGCTATAGCCAACATACACCTCAGGATTCCGATTGTCTAGAAGACTGAGTCATGGTATAGTCAAGCTATAACACCCTCAAAGTGAGCTGTCGATGCATCTCAGGTCAAAGAACTAGACACACAACTATAGCTTCGAGCCAGTCATCGATGAGAAGATAGACATCCTAATGATTGCTCGAGGTGGTCACGCTCGGTGCCCTTGTTCTCTAACGAGTATCTATACTCTCGCTCTGGTGTCTCTACATTGTAGACTCAAGATTCATCTACTATAAAGAAGCGATTGTACACCAACCTTCTGGATCAATCATCATCCTCATGATGATTCTACGATTATGAGCATTTTATGAGTTAATAATGAAAATTCATTTCTTAAATTTTCAACTCTTGAAAATAAGAACTATCATTGCCATTAACTCAAGGGATGTATCACAGACACTAAATATAAATTATGATAGAAAATAACCCATTTTATTATTTATAGTCAAAATTATAATTTTGCCCTTAGAAGTGTATAACAAGTGTCAGCTAATTTTGGGTTCTAGGGCACACATATCTAACAAACTCTCACTTGACCTAAAGCCAATTGGCTACAAATCTAAGTCCCATCTTCTCAAGATGGGTTTCGATCTTCTACATGCCCAACGACTTTGTAAGTGGGTCTGTAAAATTGTCTATGGAGTCAACTCTCTTAGCCTCGACGTATTCTTTCTTGAGGTAATCACGGATGAGGTGATATTACTGCTCAATGTATTTGGATTTCTGATAAGACCTTGACTCCTTAGTAAGGGCTATGGCACCATTATTATTGCAGTACAGAGGAATGGCATTTGATGGCATCACTTTGATCTCTACGGCAAACTTCTTGTATTAGAATGCCTCCTTCGTAGCTTTTAATGCAGCAATGTATTCTGCTTCCATGGTGGAATCTACTATTACTATCTATTTGAAACTCTTCTGACTGATAGCACCATCATTATACACAAATAAATTCCTGATGTTGACTTTCGGTCATCTATATCGGACATAAAATTTGAGTCTGTATACCCTTAAACTTTGAGTTCTCCATTATCAAAAATCAAGAACATATCCTTAGTTCTTCTCAAGTACTTTAGGATACATTTCACAGAAGTCCAGTATTCTTCTTCTAGATTTGACTGATATCTACTTGTGACACTCATAGCATGGGCTATATCAAATCGTGTACATAACATGGCATACATGACGCTCCCTATTGCAGAAGCATAAGGGATCTTGCTCATGCGTTCAATCTCCTCTGGTGTGTTGGGACACATTTTCTTGGAGAAATGAATGCCATGTTTGAAGGGTACTAAACCCCTCTTGGATTTTTTCATGCTAAACCTCTTTAGCACTTCCTCTATGTACATCTTCTGTGATAGACCTAGCATTCTATTCGGTCTATCTCTATAGACTTTGATTCTAAGAATAAAGGATGCTTCTCCTAGCTCTTTCATGGAGAATTCTTTAGATAACCATATTTTAATTATGGTCAACATTGGAATATCATTCCCAATAAAAAGGATATCATCCATGTATAGTACGAGGAAGACAATTGCGCTTCCACTGATCTTTCTAAAAAGACATGGCTCCTCCTCATTTTTGATGAAACTAAACAATTTGATCACATCATTTAAATGAGTATTCCAGCTCCGAGATGCTTGCTTAAGTCCATATATGGATCTTTGCAGCTTGCATACTTTATGATCAATATCACTAGATGTGAAATCCAGCGGCTGTTCTATATAGATATCTTCTGCAAAATATCCATTTAAGAATGTCATTTTTACGTCCATTTACCATATTTCATAATCGAAATAAGCTGCAACAGTAAGTAATGTGCGAATGGATTTAAGCATGGCTACTGGCGAAAAGGTATCCTGATAGTCAATGCCTTCGCACTGACTATAACCTTTTGCCACTAATCTAGCTTTGAATGTCTCTACATTTCCATCTACACCAATCTTTCTCTTGTAGATCCATTTACATCTAGTAGGTACTATACCTTCTGATGGATCTACTATGGTCCAGACTTGGTTTGAGTGCATCAAGTCAATTTCTGACTTCATTGTCTCTAACCATTTCTTGGAGTCGATATCTGATATTGCCTCGTTATAGATTTTGGGATCATCAACATGAACTCCATTACCTACGAGAAGCATTTCCTCTACTTCCTCTGAAATAGTACCTAAGTACCTCTTAGGGGGATGGAAAATTCTTTTCGATCTTTGAGGTGGAGGAGGTAGTGATTGTATTGGCTCAACCTAATTTGGTTCCAAATAGTCCTTAGCTCTTTGCTCTTGGGAGACTTTCTCCTCTAGCTTGATCTAGTTTCTAATGTCGTCATTTTGAATAAACTATTTTTTAAGAAAGATGGCATGTCGACTCATAATCACATTATGATCTTCTGGAATGTAGAAATAATATCCTAATGACTCTTTAGGACATCCTATGAATCGAGCTCTAAAGGACCTATAGTCTAACTTGTCCGCTTATTGTCTTTTGACATGAGCCAGACGACCCCAAATTCTGAGATGACTAAGACTTGATTTCTTACCATGCCATATCTCATACAGTGTGGTAGGAATGATTTTAGAAGGAATCCTATTCAGTAAATATATAATAGTTAACAAATTATGTTTCCAAAGAAAATCAGGAAGGTCTGTAAAGCTCGTCATGGATCGGACCATATCTAATAGGGTCCGATTCCTCCATTCTAAAATCCCATTGAGTTGAGGTATTTTAGATGGAGTCCATTGAGAGACTATGCCATTTTGCTTGAGATAGTCCAAAAATTTCTAACTAAGGTATTCTCCTTCTTGATCTGATCGAAGAATCTTAATAGATTTTCTAGTTTGCTTTTCTACATCATGTCTGAATTCTTTAAATTTTTTAAATGCTTCAGACTTGTGTCTCATAAGATACACATACCCATATCGAGATAAATCATTGGTGAAGGTTAGGAAGTAGATAAAATTGCCTCTAGCTGGCACATCAAATGGGCCGTACACATCAGTATGTACTAGGACAAGTAAATCCATGGCCCTTTCCTCATGTCCCACAAAAGAAAGTTTAGTCATTTTGCCATGAAGATATGATTCACAAATTGGATATGACTTGGAAGTCAATGGACTCAATAGTCTAATTTTCTCCAATTTGTTAATCCTATCTTCTGCTATATGACCTAGTCTAAGGTGCCATAGATACCTATCGTTTGGACTATCCCTGGGTCATTTTGATTTTATGGCATTCACATTTTGCTCGATATGAAAAATAGATACATCAATATGTAACTAGTAAAGATGATTAATAAGAAAATCACTTGCAATTTTATTTCTTTCATAAAGAATGTTATAACGGTCCTTAAGAAAACTAATTACATAGCCTTCTAGTGCTAAACATGAAATAGAAATCAAATTCCTGCTTGCTGCAGGCACATAATAACAATCCTTAAGTACTAAATCTAAACCAGATAATAGTCGAAGAAGGTAGGTTCCCACGGCCATTGTAGCAACCCTTGCTCCATTTTCAATGCCTAGGATCATCTCACCATCCCTCAGCCTCCTGCTATCCTTAAGACCCTGCATGGAAGTGCATAAATGAGCACTAGAATTAGAGTTAAGCACCCAACTTGATGCAGAAGAAATTGTAAGATTAGATTCAATAACGAGCATTACTCCAGAAAGACCTGCCTCCTTCTTATTCTTTAGGCTGGCCAGGTATGTAGGGCAGTTCCGCTTTTAGGGGCCATTAGTGTTGCAATGAAAATAATTTTCTTTGTCAGTGGTCTTTTTCTTCAGCTCTGCCTTCTTTTTCTTTGCTCTTTCCACCATCACCTTTTCACAGACTTATTCTTTCCAAAAGACTTTCTCTTAGAAGAAGTCCGTTCCATAGCAAATACTAAGCTTTTAAAATTTTTCATTGAAAGCTCAACAGTAACCAGCATGTTTATAAGCTCGATCAGAGTATTTTGAAGTTTATGCATATGCTAGTTCATGATGAACTGTCCATATGCATCAGTCAAGTATTGCAAAATTATATCATTCTGTAGATCCAGGTCCAACTTCATCTGAGTTTCTCAAGCTCTTCCAAGTCCTTGATCATCATTAGAAAATGATCTTGGACTGACTGTCCATCATGCATTCTAGCCTTGAATAGTTGTTTAGTGACCTAATATTTGGCTGCACGACTCTGTTTACCAAACATCTCTTACAGGTGAGCCAATATTTGATGGCAGTCTTGATATCTTCATGTTGGTGCTGAAGCTCATCAAATATTGAGCCCGACATATAGTATCTGACCTTATTATCTTCATCCATCCACTTGTCAAGAGATGCTGATGGATGAGCAGGTAAGGTGGGGGATCCTGATCTAATACATGACTTAACTTCTCAGAACCCAAAATGATTTTGAAGTTTTGGATCCAATCCTTCGATCAGTCTATGGATGTCCAGGATACGTGCTAGTGGGTTGGATGCAGACATTTTGTTTTCCTGTAGAGAGTCAAAGCTTCTAGTTGGATATTATAATTAAGACTTGACCAATTTATTTAGGAGTTTAATTTTTAAACAAATTAGCTTCCACTATTTTCTTGGATTCCTACACTCCCTCTGTACAGATGCAAAAATCTTCACGATTATAGACTTCTAATGGGTGGTGCAGTCCCACCAACTGACTCATCACCTCACCTAACAATTATTGATGATGGGTTAGCCAATGAGTGGATAACTCTTGTCTAATGATTTTCTAATCATGGTGCATCCAAACTTCATCTCTAATTCATGTATCTCACCATGCCCAAAATATTGATCCACTTCTTAATTAAGTCAGACCCACCATTTGCACAGATTAGGTTTCTAATTAGGTCTCTCACCATATCCAAAATATTAAGTCCAATTTATGCTCCAGTCCATAGCATCCAATGCCTAATAGACATGGTTGCATCTTTTCGGTGCAACTGAACCACTTTGACCAACCGAGAACAATCAACCTTGGGAAGGGCCGGCATATCTACAATGGTGGAAGACCTTAGACTTAATCTTTTCTTAGAAAGATTTGATTTAGGTCTCTTTAAACTTGACTTACAATAGCCATAACAATTATGACTAACCTAGTGGCATGGGTTAGCTCGGATTGTTAACCACTTTAGATCAGGACTGGGTCGACAAATATGGCCTGGTAAGTATGATTGGGGGAAGGGAAATGCCGTTAACTCGATAAGAATGCATTCGAGTCGAGTAACTCTCAATTAAAAATTAATCGATCGTATCTGCCAGACTTACCTTAGACACCAAATTGTTAAGCCAGAACCAATCAGGTTAGCTTACAATCCAGACTCTAACCACTGAGCTTAATTAGGTCTTAGCTTGATCGATCACTCATGTGATTCGATCTTGACTCAGACTTAATCCTATTAGGTTGATCAATTTAAACACTCTTGATCCCATCTAACCAACTCTTGATTCGGTTTGATCAAAGCTAGACCTAATTGAGCTATCCAAGTCCGAACCCAATTTTATGAATATATCTTAAATCTAAAAATTCTAAATTTTTAGACTTAACATATTTCATAATCTTAATTCTTAATTAAGTTTAGAATTCACAAACAAAATATGTAAATAAAATTCTAGAGTTTCAGGATCTAGGGTTTTGTAGAAAATAAGTTTTTAATTTCTGATTAAGGACGAACACGCCGCACCCCTACACATCATAAGAATACCCCATCGAATGAGAGAAGAGGGCATTTAAATCCTACTTTATTCTTATGACTAGATGGCCAAGGAGAATGCTTTAATCAAAAATATGAAAACTATAAAACTAGTTAGATCTACATCATATATCTCATATATAAAAATTGATCTAACTATAAACATGTTTTGCATACATCTTCATGTATCATATCGTGCATGTTTTTAGATCTAAATTATCTCATAATCATCTAAAAAATCAAATTTAAATTGATCATATCAAATTAAAATCTATTCTAGATAATTATGTAGAACTATTCTATAATTAGTCTAAACATGCATTCATCATATCTCATATAAACAAAAATTATATAATTTATTTTTTATTTTTTAGATCTTATTATAATATTTATAACATCAAAAAATAGTAAATAAATAAATCTAAAAATTATAACTAATCAAATTAAATTATGATCATGCTAGACTATACATAGAATAATTCTATTCTACAACTAGTCATGCATCTTGTACAACTTAGATCTAAATTATTTATTTATTTATTTATTTAATTTTTGATTTTAGATCTAATCACATCTAATGTGATATCTAAAATCATCATATTATTAGATAAAAATTAAAATAAAATTAGATCTAATGAAAAATGTAACCTGGCTCTGATACCAGTTGAAGAAAAAATCTAGTTTTTCGGATCAGGTTCGTTCAAATCTGATTGGATCAAGAGAGATATTTTAAAAATTTTTCTCTTGGATCTAGATTAGATTTGAGACTTTCTAGATTTGATATTATTGATCAAATAAAAAAAATAAAATAAAATAAAAAATAAATTTAATTTAATTTAATTTATCTTGTTGAGGGTAATCTGATTATCCTGTGATGATCCTGATGTCTGCCTGAGGTTCTGGATCTGACCATGCAAGTGTCTGGCCTTTACTGGTATCCACTTGGATAGAATTTGGAGATCTTCTCTTTATTTATCACCTCTCCAAAAATTAGATCTAGATCTGATTTTGAAGATCTTCAAAACTTCTTTCGAAGATGTGAGTTGTCTCTTGCAGTAGTGCTGCCTTCTTTATTTTTCTATCGCATTTCTCTTGCATGGATCGCACCAAACTGAAGCCCAAAAATTCTTGGGCATGGGTAGGAGAGAGAAGACCTAAAGATGGCATGGAGGAGGGAGTGGGGCAGCCTTGTGGCATAGGTAATGGGTCAAGCTTATTTGATCTTGGCGTAGACAAGGTTTTTATAGACCCTATTGTGCCATCCAGTGCCACATCATCCCAGCCAATCATGGCCTTTTATGCAATCATATCTAAATCTGATTAATGGGATGACATTATCTGATCCAATCGAATGAGAGCCCCTATGAATCATCCTTAGATGGCATCAAGACTGATCAAAGATAAGTATTTGGTGCCACCTAGGTAGAGTGCATGAAGCAACCTGGAGTCCCATCTGTATGGGACTCCAGGCATCATCATCTTTGGATGCACACATCCCTAAGCATGCACCCCTTTCCTTTCTTCTTTTCAATAGGGGGACAAAGCCCCATCTTCTCTCCTATGGATGCATGACACATGGGTAGATATCTATGTATCAAAGATCAATGTTTGACTAAAGTCAAAAGACAAGATATAGCAGGTGATGAAAAATGGCAGGTGTTGTCTTAAATTTATCTCATAAATTAAGAAAACCCTTTTCTGATTTGGACAAGCTCCAGTCAGACCAAGTAAAGGTTCTTAAGTGAACCCAGTCATATTTGGCTCAGTTGAGACAAACTTTAATGATAATTAAAGAAGAACATTAGGCTCAATCATATGCTAGCAAGATTTTCTTGAACCTAATTGAATCTAATTCAAATTAATTAAACTAGATTAGTCCAATTGATGACATCCAAATCCAAACCCTTTTTTGTGTGATCCAGTTACGTTCAGTTCTGTATGGTAATGAGATATGTCACGATCTCTATAATCGACATCATCGAAATATCTTTCGATGGATTAGAACATTTCTGATTCAGACAACTAGTATGATTGATCATCTAAATCATTGTAATTGCTCTCAAAATCCACCAATGATACCTAGTAGTATATGGTGGCAATCCATTAGAACTAAAAATGAATCTCTCGGTGCAGTTACCTATGTGATTAAGTTCTTCTATCTTAAGCTCCGATAGGATTAGGGTTAAGATAATCTCATCAAACCCTAATATCCATCATACGATTAATCATTCGATTCAAGTCCAATATGAAAATCTTAATAAAAACTCTTTCTATTATTTCACTCTGCCATGGCCATGGGCTTATGGACTTGATTCTCATAATCATCATAGTACTTTTCCTCATCTACCGAGGTAGATAGATTCTCTATTAGTGCAATCTAATTCCTATAATAAATATGCTATAGCCAACATACACCTCAAGGTTACAAATGGCTAGGAGACCGAGTCAGGATGTAGTCAAACTATAACACCCTCAAGGTGAACTGCCAATGCACCTTAGGTCAAAGAATCAGACACACATCTACAGCTTTGAACCAGTCGTCGATGAGAAGGTAGACTTCCTAATGACTGCTCGAGGTGGTGACGCTCAGTGCCCTCATTCTCTAACGAGTACCTGTACTCTCGCTCTGGTGTCTCTTCATCATAGACTCAAGACTCATCTACTATAAAGAAGCAATTATACATCAACCTTCTGGATAATCATCATCCTCATGATGATCCTACGGTTAGGAGCATTTTATGAGTTAATAATAAAAATTCATATCTTAAATTTTCAACTTTTGAAAATAAGAACTATCATTACCATTAACTTAAGGGATGTATCACAGACACTAAATACACATTATGATAGAAAATAATCTATTTTATTTTTTATAGTCAAAATTATAATTTTGTCCTTAGAAGTGTATAACAAGTGTCAGCCAATTCTGGCTTCTAGGGCATACATATCTAACACGAAGAAGGATCAGCACAATACTAGCATGCTGTGCTGATTTTCTGCATCGAACTTTAGATCAGAGATCGTAGGCTCGTGTGGACGACTCCTAAAGGATAGATGCATGTGCGGCTCATGACTTAATCTTCAATCCTGGATCAATAAATTAGAATGTCTAACTTCCTCAGATAATAGATATGATCTATAAACTTCATACCTACATTTGATGTAGTGTAGATCTAGGTTGATTTGATTAATCTTTTCTTTCTTGTTTGATTTTAATTTTTGATTTAATATCATTCCTTGATCATATAATAGATTTAAGATCTAAGTATTTACATATTTATTTAAATAAATATTTAATTTATTTAAGTCTTTCACTGTAAGATCTTGAAAAAGTTTCAAGATCTATCTGTAAAATCCTATATCAAGAACCTTCAATTGGTATAAGAGCAAGATTGTTATTACATGATTTTTATGCAAATTTAGATTATTTCTTAGATTAGATCTAATTTATAATCTAATTATTAAATCTAAAATTTTTTTTAAAAAAATTAGATCTCATAAACTACCATAAGGTTGTCCTGCTATAAGGTTTATCCCTTACAATGAATAGGTTGTCCTAGTTCATGATGATCTAACTCTAATCATAAATTTATTAAATTTGATCTAATTTTATTTATGATTTAATAGATTTAAAATAATTTTATATCTAATAATAAAATATTTTAGATTGTACGGACTATCATAAGGTTGTCCTGCTGTAAGGTTTATCCCTTATAGTGAATAGGTTGTCTTAGTACGTGCTGATCTGAAATATTGATCATAAAATTTTAAATTAGATCTAAAAAATTTTATAATTTAATTAAAAATATTTTAATCTAATTTTAATTTTTATAAATATGTTAGATTTGATTTAGAAAGATTTATGATTGATTATTATTGAAACTATTTTAATTATCTGAACCTATTTAGATTAGATCTAAAGTAGATTCATGTTTATGTTACTTGCACATTGATTATAAATCAAACATGAAACTTGATTGATAGAACCATATTGTAAAAATATTTTACAAACATGAAAACTATTTTTGAAAAGTCAAACCCCAACCCTCAACCCAAAACTTAATTAAAAATTAAGAAGTTGTTTGATTACGTTCTAGGATTGTAAATTAAAAATCCTATGACATGAATCATAGCACGTTGGGTTAATGGGTTAGTGGGGATTAGGTCAATTAATTGGGTTAGACCTAGGGTTAGAATAAAGAATGGACTTAATTAGAGAATTGACTAAATCTAATCAATTGTTATCTTAGATTAGGTCAAAGATTCTCTAGATCAATTACAATAGTTGTAGTTGGTCAAGTCTATATCTTTAATAAGATCCAAGATGGACTTGATTCTTGGCTATGCGGTCTAACACGAACTGTTATGTTGATCTATTTGAAACTAATTATCTATTTGAAACTAATTAAATCAGTTGGTGTCTAAGATAAACTAGATCAGTGGTTTTTAATTGGCAGCTTGCTTACCTGGCCATTTCTAATGGTGTCTAAGGCAAGCCTGATAGACCCTTCCACTGATCGAACTTACCTGGCCTCTTGGTGAGATTATATTTTGATCAAATCGCTTAACTATTCGAGCTGACCCATGTCAGCTAGGTACATCAGTTTGACTAATTTAGGTGCTCCTAAACTAGCCTATTGATGGTCTTTCTTAAGCTGACTTGGTAAAGTTAGTGGAAGGATCATGACAAGCTGGTATCTGACTTACTCACTTCTATAAATTAAATCTTCTAAAATTATTAGGTTTCTAAAATGAAATAGTTATATGATAACTAGATCATAGCCTCCCATTAAAGTGGATGATAATGAGTCCATCAGTTGGATAATCATTGAAGGCCCAAAGGCCTGGTGCTTATCGATTGATGAAATTATCATTCATTATATGATCTCTTGGATACATCTTTCTAAATGGTGGTCAGGTGGGCCAACCAAAGTTGGGCCTGATCATTCATTGGTTGGATGGACCAAGTATGGTCATGTTAATGGTTGGACCTAACTGGATTCTTTTCTGAGAAGGCCAAAGCCAACTGATCAGGGCCTAGGGCAAAATTTAATTACTGAAAATTATTTAGAGAAATAATTGGTTATGAACCTATCCTTAGATGTACATGGATGGGCCAACCAAAGTTGGACTTATGTACAGTCTATGTGGATTCTTGTACCCACTAAGGAATTAGGATAATTTCTCAAATTGGAGGTAGAGGCTATCAATTAAAATAAATTAGTAGGAGAAACCTTTTGATTAAAGTCCAAATCTTTAGATTTAATGAATCAATTACTAATTAGGTTTTGGTTTTTCTTTGTGCAGACATGGCCACTTCCCTATCACTTCGATCATTATTGGACAATGATAAGTTGATGGGATCCAACTTCGGTAGCAGGTACCAAAAGTTGAAGATTGTCCTAGAGCATGAATGGATCCTATATGTACCGACGGAACCTACACCTGAGAAGCTAGCTGCCAATGCATGTGGAACAGTCAGAGATACTTATTAGAAGTGGCTCAGTGATCGAACCATGGTGCACTATATTATGCTGGCTGCGATGAGTGATGATTTCAGTCATAGGTTTGAGATAGCTCAGCCAAATAAAATGCTCCAAGTGTTGGAGAATTCTTTTGGCACATCTGATGATGTTGAGAGGCACAAGACTAGTTGCACCATCTTCGATGCCAGAATGCAAGATGGAGCCTCTATCACTGATCATGTACTATATATGATCGAGATGATAGAATGCTTGAGCAAACTCGGCTTTTCCTTGTATGAACAACTTGGAAAAGATGCAATACTGAACTCGTTGCCAAAGTTCTATCTCCCTTTTCATACTCATTACAGAATGACAAAGCTTGAAGTAAACTACCATGGCTTACTGGAGTTACTTTAGAACTTTGAGAAGGATCACCAGCTCCATAAAGAGTCAGTAAACTTAATGGGAGGTTCGTCTTCTGGTTCTCGATCCTTTAGAAAAGGGAAGAAGAATAAGAAGAAGAAAACAAAGAAGGTACAAGTTTAGGCTGAGACATAAGTACAGGGCTAGACTAGGAAGATCAAGCTCGATAAGAGTCAAGCTAAATGCTTCTTTTGCAAGAAGTGGAGGCACTAAAAGAGGAACTATCCTCAGTACATTGCCTCCCTGGATCCGAACAGGCAGAGAAAGAAGCAAGATGTTGCTGGGAAAGGTATTTATATGATAACTCCTTACAATTTCTCTATTTATGATATTACTGACTAGATATTAGATACCAATAGTCCTTACCATATTTGCAATTCATTGCAGGGGTTGCAGGTCAGTAGAAGATTCGAGAAAGATGAGAGATTTCTAAATGTTGGAGATGGAAGACCAGTTTCAGTTTTAGCTTTAGAAATTTTGAAACTTATATTTGAATCTCATACCGTTGTTCTTAGTGATTGTCATTTCTACCCTAGTTTCTTTTTAAATATCATTTCTATAGGCCTTTTGGCCATGAACAATTATGAAATTTCAATAAAGAAATGAGTATGTAATGTCATTATGAATGGTATTACTACTTTCTATGGATAATTAAATAGTGGTGTATATATGTTATCACAATCTATTAATGTAGTCTATTCTACTGGCAAGCATCCTAAATTAGATAGTGTATCAGATATCTACTTATGACACTATTGGCTAGGTCATATAAACAAGAATAGGATAAATAGGTTGACTCAAGAGAGAATCCTCGAAGTCAATAATTATGAATCACTTCCAACCTATGAGTCATGTCTTCTTTGTAAAATGACTAAGTCACCTTTTACTGGAGAAGGTGAGAGAGCCAATGAGCTCTTAGGTCTAGTATATATTGATGTATGTGGACCAATGAGCACAAATGCTAGAGGTGGATATATCTACTTCATCACTTTCACAGATGATCTATCTAGATATGGATATGTCTATCTGATGAAACATAAGTTGGATTCTTTCAAAATGTTCAAACAATTTTAAAGTGAAGTAGAAAAACAAACTGAGAAGAGTATTAAAACTCTTCAGTCTGACCAAGGAGGAGAATACCTTTCTGATGAGTTTCTCACATATCTAGGAGAGAATTCCATTCTCTCCTAATGGACTCCTCTTGGAACACCACAGCATAATGGTGTTCCTGAAAGGAGGAATCGAACTTTGTTAGACATGGTTCGATCCATGATGGGATTTTCCAGCTTACCGATATCATTTAGGGGATATGCACTCGAATCGACTTGTTATCTATTAAATAGGATTTCAAGTAAGTCTATAGTTAAAATCTCATATGAGATATGGACAGGACGTAAGCCAGCACTTTCATACCGTAGGGTTTGGGGATGCCGGATTATGTCAAACGATTAGTTACAGACAAACTTGGACCTAGGTCTGATAAGTGTACATTTATAAGGTACCCAAAAGAGACCAAAGGATACTATTTCTACCATACTAATGAACAAAAGATGTTCGTCAGCCTTAGGGCAATCCTTTTGGAAAAGAAGTTTCTTGGTGAAGGAACTGTTGCCTCTAAGGTTGAACTTGATGAAGTTCAACGGGTAGAAAGTCCGACACAGAATGTTGAACCTAAGTCAGATTTGATCAAATCAGATCTGAAGCCTAGTGAAGCCACACCTTTAAGGCGATCCGGTAGAGGACCACGCTATCCAGACAGATACTATGGTTTCTTGGTCCAAGATGGTATCCCATCGAACTCGATGAGAATGATGAGGACCTGATCACTTATATGGATGTGATGCAAAGACCTGACTCTGAGAAATGGCTAGAAGCCACAAGATTCAAAATGGATTCCATGAAGGTCAATGATGTATAGATATTAGTTGACTCACCTGAAGGGGTTAAACCCATTGGGTGTAAATGGATCTTCAAAAGAAAGAGGGGTGCAGACAAAAAGATGGAAACCTATAAAGCCCGTCTGATTGCCAAGGGATATTGTTAACGTTATGGTATTGACTATGATGAGACATTCTCTCTTGTGGCAATGCTCAAGTCCATTCGGATCATGCTTACCATTGCTGCCCATCTGGACTTTGAGATCTGATAGATGGATGTGAACATAGCTTTTCTAAATGGAGAGTTAATCAAAGAGGTGTATAAGATATAACCTAAAGGGTTCACATCCATAGATGAGTCTAAGGTGTGTAAGCTTCAGAGATCCATTGATGGATTGAAGCAGGCATCTCGGAGTTGGAACATGCATTTTGATAAAGTGATCAAAACATATGGCTTTGTTAAGAACGAAGAAGAACCCTACATTTACAAATGGACAAATGGTCCAGCAGTGGTATTCCTTATTTTGTATGTAGATGATATTCTCTTAATCAGGAATGATATCCCCACACTACAAAGAATAAAAGTCTGGTTGTGATCACAGTTCACCATGAAGGATTTGGGTGAAGCATCCTACATCCTAGGGATGAAGATCTATAGGGATATATCTAAAAGAATGCTTGGTATATCCCAGTCCACGTACATAATAACTATGCTAAAGAGGTTCAGCATGGAGAATTTCAAAAAGATCTATCTTCCAATAGGCCAAGAAATTTCTCTCTCTAAGAAGGATTGTCGGACAACTCCTGAAGAGAGAGAGTATATGAATAGAATCCCATATGCTTCAATAATGGGATCTATTATGTATGCAGTGACATGTACGAGATCAGATGTGGCATACTCACTAAAAGTGGTGAGTAGATACCAGTCCGATCTTAGAGAAAATCACTGAAAGATGGTTAAAACCATCTTTAAGTATTTGAGAAATACTAAGGATCAATGGTTGGTTTATGGTGAATCAGATCTTAAGCATATAGAATTTACAGACTCTAGCTTTCAATATGACCATGATGACAGTAAAAGTGTGTCGGAATATATCTTTACTCTAAATGGTAGAGCCATCTACTGGAAAAGTTTTAAGCAGCATACAGTGGCTGACTCTATTTGCGAAGCAGATTATATGGCAGCATCAGATGCAGCATAGGAAGCTATGTGGCTAAGGAAGTTCATCACCGAGCTTGGAGCAGCATCCTCCATTGATGGTCCAATCTTGCTCTACTGCGATAGCACTGGTGCCATAGCTTAAGCAAAAGAATCGAAGGCACACCAGTGGACAAAGTACATTCTGCGTCGCTTTCATTTGGTCCATTAGATCGTGGATCATGGTGACCTCGATCTTCAAAAGATTAATGAAAAGAAGAACCTAACAGACCTCTTCACTAAAATCCTGATAATCATGGAGTTCGATAACCATAAGTCGAAGATGGATATTAGATATTGTGCCGAGTGGCTTTAGGACAAGTGGGAGTTGTTGGGAAATATATCTGAAAGCTAATCATCAGCCTATTGGCGGTTGAGCTATTTTATAATTATAATTAATTTATTAATTAATAAAAATATTTTGACATCTTTTTCATCATAAGTTTACATCTTCTAATGAACTCTATTATTTTGATGAAGTCCTTAGAACTGTTTAGTTTCGATAAAGAAAGGATTTATGGATTAGTCCTTAAATTTGTTCACGATCAAATGATAGGCTGTTAATTAGGACAACAATGTCTATCGAGCATAGGTCGCTATATGCCATATAGGTTGGTTATCCTCATAATCATGGAGTGTGGTGATACTGGTATGGCATATAGGTGAGATGTATGGATACATCATCATTGAACGTGACCAACTTCAGAGCATTCTGCTGTCGAGAATGTCTCTGATGGGATATAGGTATAAGTATCCCTTAAACCTAAAATAACCTCAGTGACTTGCAAGCAACTCACTGTGCTTTGGTACCGGACTAATTAAATTTTTAATTCAACAATGGAAGGCTTCTGGGCATAGTCAAGTACTTGCAAAGTCGGAGTGTGATCAAGATGGAATTGACCACTCCAAAAGTTGGACAAGAATGTATCACTGTATTTCAATATAGCAAAACCTTGGTTAGGGTAATCCATCAGATGGATTTGATATTTTAAAATACAATGTGGACAATTTGATCAGAGTTGATGGTTGAACTCCAAGGTGTCCTACGAGCATTATTGTCAAGAAGATGAATTATATGAAAACTATATCCGCATGGGTTCTAAGGATGGTGTTCTACAATTTTGACCTATCCGACCATCAGATATCATTGCTAGAAGATCACTTCGATTGGTACAAGAATTTATTCCTATTCTACCAACTTAGATTTAGATCTATGAGGTCACACACATTAGAGCTTATGATCTGATTGGATGGTTGATCAACGATTAAGAATCGTTCTAGGGTTAAACAATCAATACGATTGGTGTTTAACCTTGTGCAAGTATTGTAGGAGGATCGAGTAGCAATTGGATTGCTAATTGGCTTAATTTCATTAAGCCAATAGACTGAGATTAAGTCTAATTAAATATGATTTAATTAAATTTGCTTTGGGCTTGATTGGATCAAGTTCAATTGGTTTATTGGATAAGCTAAGTACAAGGAAGAACTAGTTCTAGTCTAACTAGGACTCAGATTTATCCAATTTTCTAATTTAATTAGAAAATAAATTAAAATTAAATCTAATTTAATTATGTTCTTAAATGGATTAGGGTCTTATTTAGTTGGATTGGTTTAATCTTGATTTTATTTGATTAAAAGATCTTGTTTGACCAAGTCAAAAGAGGAGTCCTAGTGTGACTAGGACTCCCTATCACTTGCTCCACTTAATCCTCACGCCCCATGCCCTTTTTGTTTTATTTTTTATGTAAAAATTCACCACTAGGACTCCCTATCACTTGCTCCACTTAATCCTCATGCCCCATGCCCTTTTTGTTTTATTTCTTATGTAAAAATTCACCACTCCCATGGCTTCTCATGCCCTTTTTCTCTCCTCTTTTTCTCATAAGGCAATTTATTGGAAGACCAAGTCAAAAGAGGAGTTTGTTTTACTTAGGATTCTATGAGATAGAATCCTTGTTGACCAAAACACCTTTCCTTGAGTGCTGCCCCTGCTTTTAATTAATTCTTCTCTTATTCTACAAAAATAATCTACTTTTTGGTGCACCCTCCCTTGCTGTTCCATGCCAATAATTATGGAGGTGGCGCCCAAGAGTTGGGGCCCCAATAACATCCCATGTTTGGACATTCCTAATCTAGGATTTTGATCTAACTTGGACTCTTCTTTTTCTCTATTTATTGGATGAATTTTGTTCTAATTTTTTTGTAAAATATAAAGCTTTGGGAGAAGTTTAGGGTGTGCAAAAATCAGAGGAAGAAGGTCCTTGGGAGTTGGGTTTCCATGGGCACCAAACTAGGTGTCTAGGTGAGAGAAAAGAGAAGAACAAGAGGGCATTCTTCTAGGACTATTTTATTTTCAATCTCTCCTCTTTTTTTAAGTTTTTTCTAAGAGAGTCTCAGATCAGTACACTCTCATCTTTCTTTTCATATTTTGGAGAGTCCAAATTTTGAAGAAGGAAGCATCGGATCGACTGTCGAAGAAGGATCAGCACAGTACTAGTATGCTGTGCTGATTTCCTGCATTGGACTTCAGATCAGAGATCGTAGGCTTCTGTGGATGACTTTTAGAGGTTGGACATATGAGCAACTCATGACTTCATCCTCAAGTTTGAATCAGCAAGTTAGAATGTCTAACTTGCTCAGGTAATAGATATGATCTATAAACTTCATACCTGCATTTGATGTAGTGTAGATTTAGATTGATTTGATCAATCTTTTTTTTCTTATTTGATTTTAATTTTTAATTTAATATCATGCCTTAATCATGTAATAGATTTGAGATCTAGATGTTTACATATTTATTTAAATAAATATTTAATTTATTTAAGTCTTCTGCTGTAAGATCTTGAAAAGTTTCAAGATCTACCTATAAAACCCTAGATCAAGAATCTTCACATATCCATATCTGGATAGATCATCTATGAAAGTGATGAAGTAGACATATCACCTCTGAAACTTGGGCTCATTGGTCCATATACATCAGTATATACTAGACTTAAGAGCTGATTGGCTCTCTTACCTTTTTCAGTAAAAGATGACTTAGTCATTTTACCAAGAAGGCAGGACTCACAGGTTGGAAGTGATTCACAATCATTGGCTTCGAGGATTCCATCTTGAGTCAACCTGTTTATCCTGTTCTTATTTATATGACCTAGCCTATAGTGTCATAAGTAGATATCTAATACACTATCTAATCTAGGATGCTTGCCAGTAGAATAGACTATATTAATAGGTTGTGATAACATATATACACTATTGTTCAATTATCCATAGAAAGCAGTAACATCATTCATAAAGACATTACAAACTCATTTCTATATTAGAATTTTATAATTGTTCATGGCCAGAATGTTAGATATATGTGCCCTAGAAGCCAGAATTAGCTGAAACCTGTAATACACTTCTAAGGGCAAAATTATAATTTTGACTATAATCAATAAAATGGGTTATTTTCTATCACATATGTGTGTTTAGTGTCTGTGATACATCCTTTGAGTTAATGGTAATGACAATTCATATTTTCAAGAGTTGAAAATTTAAGATATGAATAATCATTATTAACTCATAAAATGCTCCGATCATAGGGTCATCATGAGGAGAGTATATTGATCCGCGGAAGGTTTGGTGTACGCAATCGCTCTCTTTAGTAGATGAGTCTTGAGTCTATTGGTGTAGGACACTGGAGGAGAGTACAGATACTACGATTTAGAATGAGGGCACTGAGCGTGACCACCTCGAGTAAGTCATTAGGAGTCCTACCTTTTCTCGTCATAAATGACTTGACTCAGATGCAATATATGTAGTAAGAAAATGTGGTCTGCATCATCTATTGGACCTGCAAGAGTGCACTCGAAGTAATCACCTTGAGGTGTTATAGCTTTGACTACAACCATTACTCCGGTACTCTAATCCATTTCAGAATCTTAGGATGTATTTTGGCATATAGCATGTTCATGTGTAGGAACTGAGATTGCATCAAGATGGAATCTATCTACCTCGATGGTAGAAGGAACGCACCACTAATGATATCATGAGAAATCAAGTCCAGAAAGTCCATGGCCATGGCAGAGTGAAATAATAGAAAGCATTTCTAATTTAGATTTTCACATGAACTCGAATCGATGAATTACATCATATAATAGAAACTAGGTTTACGAGTTCACCTTAAGTGTCAAAATCTGAATCGGGACTCAGTATGAGAACTTAAAGTCACACAGATAGCTTGCACCAAGAGTTCGCATTCAAAGCTCTGATGAGAGTCTGCCACCACTATACTGCATAGGTCGTCACGGTGGATCTTTGGGAGCAACTAGAATGACTTTAGATGACTCGATCATCTAAGATGTATCGACATCCAGAAGACGTCAATTTGATCCACTCGATAAGGATGTTTCTCGATAGAGCCTTGTCGATTGATTACAAAGCATCCATGAACAATCCCATTACATAAAGAACTCGAAACCGTAACGATGCACACAAAACAGAGTTTTGAATTGTGTGAGTCTCAATCTTATTGAAAGCTGATCAGTTACAATTGACTCTGAATTGTAATTCTATTAGGTTCAAGAAAATCATGCTAGCACTGCGATATGAAATCCTAACAGATTTTCTTCTTGCTATACACACAATAGTTGTTCTGACTGAGGCCAAAGAAGAGTTTATTGCTCATATCAGAGGCCTACATTATGGGTCTGATCTGAGGTTAGTCTAAGTCAGAAAGTTCATGTTATAGAACAGTTAGTCCTCTCATTTATAGTACTCGTCTTACTTCGCTATATTTCTCGTTCTCTGACCGGTATCTGGCTCTAAAGAGTGCTATCTTTGCACGTAGCTCAATACTTGACCTTTGACACTTGACTTCTGTGCACACTTTGCTCAGCACCTATTGGAGTAGGCTGGTGGGGGTTCCCTGTCCTCCTTGCTTACGAGGACCTGGTGCATTAGGCAAAGGAGGCATTCACGCCAGATAACTCTTTGCTAGTACACCTGGCACGAGGAAAGTACTTGGAGCACACACCCACCTTGGCGAGTGCCCAAGCTGAGGGGCGCCCAAGACGGCAGTCCTGTTGGATAGACCGGTGTGGTCACCAGCATTGAGGTCGTGAACCATCCCAAGCTGGAGGTCGCCAGGGTCCCTGGTTGGATAGGAGCTCCAATCTCCTTTTTGGATTCCAATTAAAAGTTCTCCTAAGAAAACCAACTTTGACTGTCTTAATGTGCCCTCCTATGGAGGAATCCAGGGGACTCTATTTCCATCAATCAGATTTAGATTTGATTTCATAAAGAGTTGTGATTGGTTGGGAAGAGAGGGAGTTGGATCACAATTAAGTCTATAAATAAGACCCTGCGCCCAACTCAAAGAGAATTAAATTAATTAAGATCTCCATGCCCAAGGCCTTTTCCTCTTCCATCCTCCATGCCAAAGGCATCTTTCTCCCTCTCCTCTCTACATCCAAAAGGTTTTTGGACCTTGGTTGGTGCAATCTAGATTAAGATAAAGCCAAGTGAAAGCTAGAAGGCTGTGCTGCTGCAAAGTGACGACTGTGAACTTCAAAAGGAGTTTTTGAAGATCCTTCCAGAATCAGATCTAGAATCTAATTTTCTAGAGACGTGATAGAGAAGAAAAAGATCTCTAGATCCAGCCTAAGTGGATACTGGTAGAGGCCAGGTACTTGCATGGCTAGATCCAGAACCTTTCGCTGCTTATAGGATTATCAACGGATAATAGGATTACCCACTTCAAGATAAATTAAATCTAATTTAATTTATCTAATTTTATTTTAATTTTTAAAATAATAATAATTAGATCTAAAATATCTTAGATCTGATCTAGATCAAAGAAAAAAATTTTTGAAATATATCTCTTGATCTGATCAGATCTGAACGAACCTGATCTGGGAAACAAGGTTTTCTCTTCAACTGGTATCAGAGCCAAGGTTCTAAAAGCATTTAGACCTAATTTTAAATTTATTCTAATCAAAAAATAAGTAATTTCAGATGTCACATGAGATGTGATCAGATCTAAAATTAGAAAAAATTAAAATTAAATGATTTGGATCTAAGATTAGAAAATATGCATGACTAGTTCTAAAATAGAATAGTTCTATAGAATAGTCTTGCATGTTTTTGATTTAATCTAATTAAATCATATTTTAGATTGATATTACTATTTTTGATATTATAATAGTTATAATATAATCTAAAAAATAGTAAATAAAAATTATTTAATTTTAAATATTCATATGAGATATGATAGATGCATGTCTAGACTAGTGTAGAATAGTTCTACATAATTATCTAGATTAGAATTTATTTTGATTAGATCAATTTAAATTCTAATTTTTTTAGATTATTATGAGATAATTTAGATCTAAAAAATGCAATGATTTGATACATGAGATGTATGCAAAATATGCCATGATTAGATCTAATTTTATATAGATATATGATATAAATCTAAAATTATTTGTTAGTATTACATGTGTTCCTTGATTAAGGCATTCCTCTTGGCTGTTCGGTCATAAGAACGAAGAAGGGTTTAAAGGCCCTCTCTTTCCATTCGATGGGGTATTCTTAAGATGTGTAGGGGTGCTGCGCGTTCATCCTTAATCAGAAACCCAAAACTTACTTTTTACAAAAACCTAGATCCTGAAACCCTAGGATTTATATGTGCATATATTTTATTTTATGAACCCTACTTAATTAAAAATTAAGATTATGGAATATTAATTAGATCTTAAAATTGAGAATTTCATATCTAAGATATATTCATAATACTGGGTTCGAGCTTGGGTAGCTCAATTAGGTCTAAGCGATTGATCAAACCGAATCAAGAGTTGGTTAGAGAGGATCAACAATGCTCAAATTGATCGGCCTAATAGGATTAAGTTGGGTCAAGATCGAGTCACGATCAAGCAAGACCTAATTAGACTCAAAGGTTAGAGTCTGGATTGTAGGCTAACCCAATTGGTTATGGCTCAATAATTTGATGTCTAAGATAAGTTTGGCACATACGACCGACTGATTTTTAATTGGAAGCTACTCGACCTGAATGCATTCTTGTATGAGTTAATGGCATATTCCTTCCACCGGTCTCACTTACCCGGCCATATCTATTGACACAGTTCTAATCTGAGGTGGTCAATAATCTGAGCTAACCCATGCCACTAGGTTAGCCATAATTGTTATGACTATGATAAGTCTAGTTTAATGAGACCTGAATCAATTCTTCCTAAGAAAAGATTAAGTCTGAGGTCTTCCACCATTGTAGATGTGCCGGCCCTTTTCGGGGTTGATTATTTTCGATTGGATACAGTGGCTCAGTTGCACCGGGAAGATGCAACCATGTCTATTAGGCATTGGATACTATGGGCTAGAGGATGAGTTGGGCTCAATATTTTGGATACGGTGAGAGACTCAATTAGGATCCCAGTCTATGCAAATGATGGGTCCGACTTAACTAAGGAGTGGATCAATATTTTGGATACAGTGAGATTCATGAGTTAGAGACCAAGTTTGGGTGCACCATTATTAGAGAATCATTGAACAAGAGTTATTCACTCATTGGCTAACCCATCACCAATAACTATTAGGTGAGGTGATGAGTCAGTTGGTGAGACTGCACCATCCACTAAAAATCATTAATCATGGAGATTTTTGCATCTCTATAGAGGGAGTGTAGGGATTCGAAAAAATAGTGGAAGATAATTTATTTAAAAATAAAATCTCTAAATAAATTGGTCAAGTCATAATTACAGCATCTAACTAGAATCTTTGACTCTCTACAAAAAAATGTCTGCATCCAATCCATTAGCACGTATCCTGGACACACACAGACTGACCGGACCCAATTATAAAGATTGGCTCAGGAACTATAAAATTATTTTGGGTTTTGAGAAGTTAACCCATGTTTTGGATCAGGACCCTCCCGCCTTACTAGCACGTCCATCTATTCAATAGAGAGCGTCTCTAGAAAATGGATTAGACGAAGATAATAAGGCAGATATTACATTGTTGGGCTCGATGTCTATGAGCTCCAGCGCCAACATGAAGATATCAGATCTGCTCGCCAAAGTTTGGCTCACCTACAGGAGTGGTTTGGTGAAACAAGTCGCGCAGCCAAATATCAACAGTGCGAAATGACCTTTTAAGGCTAAGAATGCTTGATGGCAGTCAGTTCCAAGATCACTGTCTGATGATGATCAAGGAATGGAAGAGCTTGAGAAGGCTCGGTTTGAAGTTAGACTTGGCCTGCAGAATGATATTTCTACAATCCTTGACTGATGCATATGGGCAATTTCATCAATGAACTACCACATGCATAAACTTCAAAATTCCTTGGTCGAATTAATGAATATGCTGGTTACCACTGAGCTTTCTATGAAAGGTCTAAGGCTCACTCTTGCTATGGAACGGGACTTCTTCCAAAAGAAAGTCTTATGGAAAGAAAAAGAAGTCCTGCAAAAAAAAGCAGAAGGTGGAAGGAACAAAGAAGAAGAAGGCAGAGCCGAAGAAAAAGGCTGATGTCAAAGAAAAGTGTTTCCATTACAACAACGACAGCCACTGGAAGTGGAACTGCCCTACTTATCTGGCCACCCTGAAGAATAAGAAGGAAGGTCCTTCTGGAGGTATGCTCTTTATTGAGTCTAACCTTTATGGTTTTCTTCGCATCCAATTGGTGCTTGGACCTCTAGTTCTAGTGCTCATCTATGCACTTCTATGTAGGATCTTAAGGATAGCAGGAGGCTGAAGGATGGAGTCATGATCCTACGCATCAGTAATGGAGTAAGAGTTACTGCAGTAGCCATGGAAACATACTCTCTTCGATTACCATCTGGTTTAGACTTAGTTTTGAAAGACTGTTATTATGTGCCTGTAGCTAGTAGGAATTTGATTTCTATTTCATGCTCAGCACTAGAAAGCTATGTGATTACCTTCTTTAAGGATCGTTGTAACATTCTTTATGAAAGAAATAAAATTGCAAATAATTTTCTTATTAATGGTCTTTATCAGCTACATATTGATGTACCTGTTCTAACTATCGAGCAAGATATGAATGCCAAACGATCTAGGGATAGTCCAAACGACAGGTATCTATGGCACCTAAGATTAGGTCATATAGCAAAAGATAGGATCAATAAATTGGAGAAAAATGGGCTATTAAGTTCATTGACTTTCGAGTCATATCCAACTTGTAAATCTTGTCTTCAAGGCAAAATAACTAAACTCCCTTTTATTGGACATGGAGAAAGGGCCACAGATCTCCTTGCCCTAGTACATACTGATGTGTGTGGGCCATTTGTTGTGCCAGCTAGAGGCAATTTTATCTACTTCATTATCTTTATCGATGATCTATCTAGGTATGGGTATGTGTATCTTATGAGACACAAGTCTGAAGCTTTTGAAAAGTTCAAAGAATTCAGACATGAAGTAGAAAAATAAACTGGAAAACCCATTAAGGTTCTTTGATCAAATCGAGGAGGTGAATACCTTAGTCGGAAATTCCTAGACTATCTCAAAGAAAATGGCATAGTCTCTCAATGGACTCCACCAAGAACACCTCAACTCAATGGAATTTCAGAACAGAGAAATCAGACCCTATTGGATATGGTTCGATCCATGATGAGCTTCATAGACCTTCCAAATTTTCTTTGGGGACATTCATTGTTAACTTCAATTTATCTACTGAATATGGTTCCCTCTAAAACCATTCCTACCACACCGTATGAGATATGGCACGGTAAGAAACTAAGTCTGAGTCATCTCAGAATTTGGGGTTGTCCGACTTATGTCAAAAGACAACAAGAGGACAAGTTAGAGTGTAGGTCCTTCAGAGCTTGATTCATAGGATATCCTAAAGAGTCATTAGGATACTATTTCTACATTCCAGAAGACCACAATGTGATTGTGAGTTGACATGCCATCTTTCTTGAAAAATAGTTTATTCAAGATAGTTGTATTGGAAAGCAGATCAAGCTTGATGAGAAAGTCTCACAAGTATAATGAGCTAAGGACCAATTGGAACCAAATCAGGTTGAGCCAATAAGAACACTACCTCCACCTCGTAGATCGGAAAGAATTTTCCGTCCCCCTGAAAGATACTTAGGTATTATTTTAGAGGACGTATAGAAAATGTTCCTCGTAGGTAATGGTGCTCATGGTGATGACCCCAAAACCTACAACGAGGCGATATCAGATATCGACTCTGAGAAATGGCTAGAGGCAATGCAGTCAGAAATTTACTCAATGCACTCAAACCAAGTCTCAACCTTGGTAGATCCACTAGAAGGTATAGTACCTATTGGATGTAATTGGATCTTCAAGAGAAAGATTGGTGTAGATGGGAATGTGGAGACATTCAAGGCTAGACAAGTGGCAAAATGTTATAGTCAACGCGAAGGCATTGACTATCAGGATATCTTTTCTCCAGTGGCTATGCTAAAATCCATCCGTACATTGCTTGCCATTGCAGCCTATTTCGATTATGAAATATGGCAAATGGATGTGAAAACAGCATTCTTGAATGGATATCTTGAGAAAGATATCTATATGGAACAGCCACTAGATTTCACATCCAGTGATACTGATCATAAGGTTTCCAAGCTACAAAGGTCCATATATGGACTTAAGCAAGCATCTCGGAGCTAGAACACTCGTTTCAATGATGTGATCAAAATATTTGGTTTCATCAAAAATGAAGAGAAACCATGTGTTTTCAAAAAGGTCAGTGGGAGCATTGTTGTCTTCCTCGTATTGTACGTGGATGACATCCTCTTTATTGGGAATGATATTCCCATGTTAACAACAGTCAAAATATGGTTGTCCAAGGAATTCTCCATGAAAGACCTAGGTGAAGCATCCTTTATTCTAGGAATTAAGGTCTATAAGGATAGACTGAATAGGATGCTAGGACTTTCACAGAAGATGTACATAGACAAAGTACTAAAGAGGTTTAGTATGGAAAACTCTAAGAGGGAATTAATACCCTTCAGACATGGTATTCATCTTTCCAAGAAGATGTGCCCTAGCACACCTGGGGAAATAGAACACATGAGCAAGATCTCTTATGCTTCTGCAATAGGGAGCCTCATGTATGCCATGCTATGTACACGACCTGATATAGCCCATGCTGTGAGTGTCACAAGCAGATATAAGTCAAATCCAGATGAAGAACACTGGACTTCTGTGAAATATATCCTTAAGTACTTAAGAAGAAATAAGGATATGATGTTGGTCTCTGGTAATGGAGAACTCTAAGTCCAGAGATACACAGACTTGGATTTCATGTCCGATATAGATGATCGAAAGTCGACATCTGGAAGTCTGTTTGTGTGCAATGGTGGTGCTGTCAGCTGAAAAAGTTCCAAGCAAACGGTGATAGCAAATTCCACCATGGAAGCAGAATATATTGCTGCATCAAAGGCTGCGAAGAAAGCATTCTAGTACAAGAAGTTTGCTGCAGAAATCGGAGTAATGCCATCAGATATGATTCCTCTATACTGCAACAACAATGGCGCCATAGCCCTAGCTAAAGAGCCAAGGTCTCATCAAAAATCCAAGCACATTGAAAGGTGATACCACCTCATCTGCGATTACCTCGAGAAGGGTTATGTCGAGGTCAAGAGAGTCAACTCCACAGATAATGTGGCAGACCAACTTACAAAGCCGTTGGGCCAGCAGAAGATCGAAGCCCACCTTGAGAAGATGGGACTTAGACTTGTAGCCAATTGGCTTTAGGATAAGTAGGAGATTGTTAGACATATGTGCCCTAGAAGCCAGAATTGGCTGACACTTGTAATACACTTCTAGGGGCAAAATTATAATTTTGACTATAATCAATAAAATGGATTATTTTCTATCACATATGTGTATTTAGTGTCTGTGATACATCCTTTGAGTTAATGGTAATGATAATTCATATTTTCAAGAGTTGAAAATTTAAGACACAAATAATCATTATTAACTCATAAAATGCTCCCGACCATAGGATCATCACGAGGATGGTGATTGATCCGGAAGGTTGGTGTACAATCGCTTCTCTTTAGTAGATGAGTCTTGAGTCTACGGTGTGGAGACACCGGAGCGAGAGTACAGGTACTCGTTAGAGAATGAGGGCACTGAGCGTGACCACCTCGAGTAGTCATTAGGGAAGTCTACCTTCTCGTCAATGACTGACTCGATGCTGCAGTAGTGTGTCTGGTTCTTTGACCTGAGGTGCATCGGTAGTTCACCTTGAGGGTGTTATAGTTTGACTACACCATTACTCGGTCTCCTAGCCATTCGGAAATCCTGAGGTGTATGTTGGCTATAGCATGTTCATTGTAGGAACTGGATTGCATCAAGATGGAATCTATCTACCTCGGTGGTAGAGGAGCAGCCCTATGATGATCATGAGAATCAAGTCCAGAAGTCCCATGGCCATGGCAGAGTGAAATAATAGAAAGAGTTTCTATTTAGATTTTCACATCGGACTTGAATCGAATGATTACATCATATGATAGAAACTAGGGTTTGACGAGTTCACCTTAACCCTAATCTGATCGGGGCTCAAGATAGAAGAACTTAATCACACAGGTAGCTGCACCAAGAGGTTCGCATTCAGCTCTGATGGGTTGCCACCATATACTGCTAGGTGTCACTGGTGGATTTTGGGAGCAATTAGAATGATTTAGATGATCGATCATTCTAGCTGTTCGAATCAGAAGAGTTCTGATCCATCGAAAGGAGTTTCGATGATGTCGATGATAGAGATCATGACATATCCCATTACCATACAGAACTGAACCTAACTGGATCACACAAACAAGGGTTTGAATCTGGTGATCATCAATTGAACTGATCCAGTTCAATTGATCTGAATGAGATTCAATTAGGTTCAAGGAAAATCGTGCTAGCACTCGATTGAACCTAACGTTCTTCTTTTACTATCATAAATAGTTGTCCTGACTGAGCCAAAGGAGTTTGTGCTCAATCAGAGGCCTTCACTTGGTCTGACTGGAGGTTGTCCAAGTCAGAAAAGGTTGTCTTATTTTGTAAGACATTACCTGCCATTTTTGGTCACCTGCCATTTCTCGTTCCTTTGACTTTGGTCAAAAGTTGACCTTTGACTGGTCAAATGTTGACCATTGACACTTTGACTTCTGTCCATGTGTCATGCACCTATTGGAGAGCTGGTGGGGGCCTGTCCCCCTGCCAGAACCTAGGCAAGGAAGAGGGCGCACGCCACCCTTGGCGTGTGCCCAAGCTGGAGGCGCCCAGGAGTCCCTATTGGACAGGGACTCCATCTCCTTTTTGGATTCCAATTAGAGTTCTCCTAAGAACCAACTTTGACTGGTCTTAGGCACCCTCTAAGGAGGAATCCAGGGGACTCTATTCCCACCAATCAGATTTAGATCTGATTTCACAAAGAGTTGTGATTGGTTGGGAAGAAGAGGAGTTGGATCACAGTTAGTCTATAAATAAGACCCTACGCCCAACTCAAAGAGAAATCTGAATTAATTAAGATCTCCATGCCCCAAGGCCTTTTCTCCTCTCCTCCTCCATGCCAAAGCATCTTCTCCCTCTCCTCTCCATGTCCAAAAGGATTTTGGACCTTGGTTGGTGCAATCTAGACAAGAGAAAGGCAAGTGAAAGCTAGAAGGCTGCGCTGCTGCAAAGGACGACTGTTGATCTTCAAAAGGAGTTTTGAAGATCCTTCAGATCAGATCCAGATCTAATTTTTGGAGATGTGATAGAGAAGAAGAGGATCTCTAGATCCAGCTTGAGTGGATATCGGTAGATGCCAGGCACTTGCGTGGCTAGATCCAGAACATTCCGCTGCTTATAGGATCATCAATGGATAATTGGATTACCCACTTCAAGGTAAATTAAATCTGATTTAATTTATCTAATTTTATTTTAATTTCTAAAATAATAATAATCAGATCTAAAATATCTTATATCTAATCTGGATTGAAGAGAAAAATTTTTGAAATATATCTCTTGATCTGATCAGATCTGAACGAACCTGATCCGAGAAACAAGATTTTCCCTTCATAGAAGGCCTACAGAAATTATATTTAAAAAGAAATTAGGATAGAAATGATAATCACAAAGAACAAAGATATGAGATTCAAATACAAGTTTCAAAATTTCTAAAGCTAGAACTGAAACTGATCTTCCATCTCCAACGTTCAGAAATCTTTCATTTTGCTCGAATCTTCTACGGACCTACAACCCCTGCAATAAATTGCAAATATGGTAAGTGCTATCGATATCCAATACCCAATCAGTAATATCATAAATAGAAAAATTGCGAGGAGTTATCATGTAAATACCTTGCCCAGCAATAGCTTGCTTCTTTCTCTGCCTGTTTGGATCCAGGGAGGCAATGTAATGAGGATAGTTCCTCTTTCAGTGCCCCCTCTTCTTGCAAAAGAAGCATTTAGCTTGACTCTTATCAGACTTGATCTTCTTGGTCTAGCCCCGCACTGATGTCCCAGCCTGAACTTGCACCTTCTTTATTTTCTTTTTCTTGTTCTTCTTTCCTTTCCTAAAGGGTCGAGAATTAGAAGACGAACCTCCCACTAAGTTCACCAACTCTTTATGGAGTTGGTGATCCTTCTCAAAGTTCTGAAGTAATCCTAGTAAGCCATGGTAGTTTCTTCAGACTTTGTCATTCTGTAATGAGTAAGGAAAGGGAGATATGACTTTGGCAGTGAGTTCAGTATTGCATCTTTTCCAAGTTGTTCATGCAAGGAAAAGCCGAGTTTGCTCAAGCACTCTATCAGCTCGATCATGTACTGTACATGATCAGTGATAGAGGCTCCATCCCGCATTATGGCATTGAAAATGGTGCAACTAGTCTTGTGCCTCTCACCATCATTGGGTGTGCTAAAAGAATCCTCCCATACTTAGAGCATTTGATTTGGCTGAGCTATCTCAAACCTATGACTGAACTCATTGCTCATTGTAGCCAGTATAATGCAGCACACCATGGTTCGGTCACTGAGCCACTTTTAATAAGTGTCCCTGACTGTTCCACATGCATTGGCAGCTAGCTCCTTAAGTGCAGGATCCATCTGCATATATAGGATTAGTTCATGCTCTCGGACAATCTTCAACTTTTGATACCAGCTACCGAAGTTGGGTCCCACCAACTTATCATTGTCCAACAATGATCAAAGCGATAGGAAAGTGGTCATGTATACAGAATGAAAAACCAAAACATAATTAGTAATTGATTCATTAAACCTAAAGATTTGGATTTTAATCAAAAGGTTTCTCCCACTATTTTATTCGAATTAGTAGCCTCTACCTCCAATTTGAGGAATTACCCTAATTCCTTAGTGGGTACTAGAATTCACATAGACTGCACATGAGCCCAACTTTGATTGGCCAATCCATTTACATCTAATGGTAGGTTCATAATCAATTATTTTTCTAAATAATTTTTAATAATTAAATTTTGCCTCAGCCCCTGATCAGTTGGCTTTGGCCTTCTCAAAAAAGGATCCAGTTAGGTCCAACCATTAACATGACCATACTTAGCCCATCTAACCAATGAATGATCAAGCCCAACTTTGGTTGGCCCACCTGACCATCATTTACAAAGATGTATCAAAGAGATTATATAATGAATAATAATTCCATCAACCGATAAGCACCAGGCCTTTGGGCCTCCAATGATTATCCAACTGATGGAACCATTATCATCCACTTTAATGGGAGGCTATGATTCAGTTATCATATAACTATTTCATTTAGGAAATCTAATAATTTTAGAGAATTTATTTATAGAAGTGAGTAGATCAGATTAACCAGCTTGTCATGATCATCCCACTAACTTTACCAAGTCAACTTAAGGGAGACCACTAATAGGATGGTCTAGGAGCACCTAAATCAGTCACACTAATTTACCTAGTTGACATAGGATAGCTCGAATAGTCAAGTGATTTAATCAAAATATAATCTAATCAAAAGACTAGGTACGTTCGATCGATGGGAGGGTTTGCCAAAGCTTGCCTTAGACACCATCAAAAATGGCCAGGTAAGCGGGCTACCAATTAAAAATCATCAGTCTAGTTTATCTTAGACACCAACTAGTTTAATTAGTTTCAATTAGATCAACCTAACAGATCGTGCTAGACCGTGTAGCCAAGAATCAAGTCCATCTTGGGTCTTGTTAAATACATGGACTTGACCAACTACAACTATTGTAATTGATCTAGAGAATCCTTGACCTAATCTAAGAGAATAATTGATTAGATTTAGTCAATTCTCTAATTAAGTCCATTCTTTAATCTAACCCTAGGTCTAACCAAATTAATGGACCTAATTCCTACTAACACATTTAACCTAATGTATTATGATTTGTGTCTTAGAATCTTCAATTCACAATCCCAGATCCTAATCAATTAACTTCTTAATTCTTAATTAAGTTTTGGGCTAAGGATTGGGGTGCGGCTTTTCAAAAATGATTTTCATATTTGTAAAATATTTTTACAATATGGTTCTATCAACCAAGTTACATATTTGATTCATAATCAATATGCAAGTAAAATAAACATAAAACTACTTTAGCTCTAATCTAAACAGGTTCATGTAATTGAAATAGTTTCAATAATAATCAATCATAAATCTTTCTAGATCAAATTTAATATATTTATGATGATTAAAATTAGATTAAAATATTTTTAATTAGATCATAAAATCTTTTAGATCTAATCTAAAATTTTATGATCAATATTTTAGATCAGCACATACTAGGACAACTTATTCACTATAAGGGGTAAACCTTACAACAGGACAACCTTATGGCTGTCCGTATAATGTAAAATATTTTTTAGATCTAAAACTATTTAAAATTTATTAAATCATAAATAAAATTAGATTAAATCTAATAAATTTATGATTAGAGTCAGATCATCATGAACTAGGATAATCTTTTCACTGTAAGGGGTAAACCTTACAACAGGACAACCTTATGGCATTTTGTGAGATCTAAATTTTTTTCTAATTTTAGATTTAATAATTAGATTAAAAATTATATCTAATCTAAAAAATATTCTAAATATGTATAAAAATTATGTAATAAAGATCTAAACTTTGATACCAATTGAAGTAACCAGATCTAAGATTTCACGAGTAAATATTGAAACTTTTTCAAGATCATGCAGCGAAAGTCTTAAATAAATTAAATATTTATTTAAATAAATATGTAAATATTTAGATCTTAGATTTATTATATGATAAATGCATGATATTAAATCAAAAATTAAAAACATAAAAGAGAAGAAAAGGTTGATCACATCAACTTAGATCTACACTACATCTAATGCAGGTATGAAATCAATAGATTAGATCTATTACCTATGCAAGTTAGATATTCTAACTTACTGATCCAGGCTTGAGAATGATGTCATGAGCCATACACATGTCCAATCTCTTGGAGTTGTCCACATAAGCCCACGAACACGATCTGAGATCCTGATGTAGGAAATCAGCACAGTATGCTAGTACTGGGCTGATCTCTCTTTAATGGTCGATCCGACACTTGCTTCTTCAAAACTTGGACTCTCCAAAATATGAGAAGAAAGATGAGAGTTTTCTAATCTAAGACTCTCTCAGAAAAAAACTCAAAAGAAGGAGGAGAGATGAGAAATGAAATAGCCCTAGAAGAAGACCCTCTTCTTCTTCTCTTTTCTCTCACCTAGACACCTAGTTTGGTGCCTATGGAACCCATACGCCCAAGGATCCACATTCTCTGATTTTTGCACACCCAAAATCTCTCCAAAAGCTCTATATTTTATAAAAAAATTAAGTTAAAATTTATCCTAAATTTATAGTAAAAGAAGAGTCATTATCTAGGTCAAAAACTAGACAAGACAGGACTAGATTTGGCAAGTGGTTGGGGCGCCCAACTCTTGGGTGTCCCTCCTCTAATTTTTTTTAGTAAATCTAGTAAGGAGAGGTGCACAAAAGTTCTCTCAATCACATGGAATTAGGGAGAAAAAATAAGAGATGGGTGTCGTACATGGAAGGAGATGTTTTGGTTTATAAGGATTTAATCTTATAGAATCCTAAATCAAAACTAACTTCCTCTTAGACTTGGTCAACCACCAAATAACCATATGAGAATAAGAGGTAGAGAAGGGGCATGCTTGAAGACTAGAGAGAGACTCTCTATCACATAAAAAGAGAGGGCATCGGGTGTGGAGGGCTAAGGTGGCGCAAGGTGGAATCCTAGTCTTACTAGGATTCCATCTATGACTTGGTCAATCATGGTTTCTCAAACCAAATTAAATCAAAAATAAATTAACTAAATTAAATTAAGTTTTAATCTAATTAAAAATTTAATTAAATTAAATTAAATTTTAATTTAATTTTTTAATTAAATTAAAAAATTGGATTGACCCGAGTCCTAGTTAGATTAGGACTAGTTCTTTCTTACACTTGACTTATCCAATAAGTCAATTAGACTTGATCCAATCAAGCCCAAATCAAATTTAATTAAATTATATTTAATTAAACTTAATCTTAACCCTCTAGCTTAATCAAATTAAGTCAATTAGCAATCTAATTGCTAATCGATCCTCCTACAACACTTGCACTATGTTAAACACCAATCGTATTGATTGTTTAACCCTAAAATGATTCTAAATCACTGATCAATCATCTGATCGGAATGTGAACTCTAATGTATATAACCTCATAGGTCCGAACTTAAGTTGATAGCATAGGAATAAATTTCTATACCAATTGAAGTGACCATCTAGCAATGATACCCGACGGTCGGATAGGTCGAAAGGTGTAAAACACCATCCTTCGAACTCATGCGGATATAGTTTTCATATAATTCATCTCCTTAACCACAATGCTCGTAGGACACCTCAGAGTTCAACTATCAACTTTGATCAAATTGTCCATATTATATTTCAAAATATCAAATCCATTTGATAGATTATCCTAACCAAGATTTTGCTATATTGAAATACAGTGATACATTCTTCTCCAACTCTTGGAGTGGTCAATTCAATCTTGATCACACTCAAACTTTGCAAGTACTTGACTATGCCCAGAAGCCTTTCATTGCTAAATTAAAATTTAGTTAGCCCGATACCAAAGCACAGTGAGTTGCTTGTAAGTCACTAAGGTGATCTCAGGTCTAAGGGATACTTATACCTATATCCCATTAGAGATATTCTCGATAGTAGAATACTCTGAAGTTGGTCATATTCAATGATGATATATCCATACATCTCATCTGTATGTCATACCAGTATCTCTACACTCCTTGGTTAAGAGGACAACCAACCTATATAGCATATAGTGACCTTTGCTCGATAAATGCTATCGTCCTAATTAACAGCCTATCATTAGGTCGTGAACAAATTTAAGAATTAATTGATAAATCTTTTTTTATCAAAAATAAATAGTCCTAAGGACTTCATCGTAATAATGGAGTTCATTAAAAGATGTAAATTTATGATGAAAAAAAAGGTGCCAAAATATTTTTATTAATTAATAAATTAATTATAATATCTCAACTATCAATAGGCTGACGATTGACTTTGGAATACAATTTTCAACACTTGGTTCTATCAACCAGTTGCATGTTTGATTCATAATCAATATGCAAATAATCATAAACATGAATCTACTTTTGATCTAATCTAAACACATTTTTAATTCAAATTAAAATAAATTTAATTCTAATTAATCATAAATCACCTTAGATCAAATCTAACAAAGTTATGATCATAAAAATTAGATTGAAATACTTTCAATTAAATCATAGAATTTCTTATATTGAATCTAATATTTTATGATTAGATTTTTAGATCAACACGTACTAGGACAATCTTTTCACTGTAAGGGATAAACCTTACAGTAGGACAATCTTATAAGATTATTCCGTACAATCTAAAATATCTATTTTTAGATTTAAATATTTTTAAATCTAATAAATTATAAATTAATTTAGATTATATATAATAAATTTATGATTAACTTTAGATCTGCACGAACTAGGACAACCTTTACACTATAAGGGGTAAACCTTATAGCAGCATAATCTTATAAATCAATCCACACGATCTAAAATTTAATTATAAATTTAAACATCAGATTATAATTTAAATTTAATCTAAATAAATAATTTAAATATGCATAATAATCATATCATAAAAGTCCTAGGCTCTGATACCAATTGAAGAAAAGGTCTAGGGTTTTATGTAGATATTTTGAAACTTTTTTTTCAAAATAGATTAGAGAAAGCAATAAATTAATCATATTAATTTATTAAAATATATAAATAAACTCTAGATGTAGGACCTAATGTCATGATCCATGCATGCTAATAAATCTAAAATTTAATATTAAATAAAGATGATGATGCTGATCATATCAACATCAAACCAAGACTAGATCTAATCTTGTAGGAGAAAGAGATCAATTTTTTTTTACCTTTTATTAATCTTATTGGTGTAGAATCTAGTTGATGCTGGATCGAGCTGGAGTCGAGGAAGACAAGGCCGCCATCGATGATCTGCAAAATAAAATTTCGTTCGAAGTCGATGGTGGTGGCTCCGGTAGGACCTTCCAGTGATCAAGTTAGCTCTTCTGGCCAATAGGAATGGAGTGCTTAGAAAAGAGTTTGATAGAGTTTTAGGAAGGAGAAGAGAGCTTAGAGAAAATATATTTAAAGAATTTTTTTTTATAGATGGAGATTGATTGATAGTGACGACCATACCATCTGGTGGTGGGCCGCTCAGGGTTGCATGGGATTCAGTACGGAGAGAAAGGTATCGTCTAACTGATAGTGATAACCATAACCATCCGATAGTAGGCTACTCGGGGCTACATGAGATTTGTTATAGAGAGAGGGGTGTCGTCAGACAGATAGTGATCATTCATTGAGATTCAATAGTCCAAGTTTGAAGGAAGCAGGCATTTGTCGGTGAAGAGCTTTGACATACATCCAGAAGAAGTTTGGCTCCTGACGGAACTTGACTGAAGGAAAAATTTAAAAGTAGTTCAGCTTCTGAAGGAGTTCGATCGAAGGAGAAATTCGAATGGAGTTTGGCTCCTAGAGGAATCTAGTTGAAGGAGGAGTTCGGAAGGAGTCCGGCTTCCATAGAAATTTGACTGAAGGAGTCCAAAAAAAATTCGACTCCTAACGGAACTTGACTAAAGGAGAAGTCCGAAAAAAATTTGACTCCTGGAGGAATCCAGTCTGGAAGGAGGAGTCTGGCTCCTGTAGGCATCCAACTGAGGAAGAAGTTTGGGAGAAGTTTGTCTCCTATAGGCATCCATTTGAAGAAAAGATCCGAAAGAAATTTGGCTCCTGTTGGCATCCGACTGAAGGAGAGATCCAAAAGGAGTTCGGCTCCTGTAGACATCCAACTGAAGGAGAGATCCGGAAGGAGTTTGGCTCCTGAAGAAGTTTGATTGAGGGAGAAGTTTGGGAGATATTCTGCTCCTGTAGGCATCCATCTGAAGGAGAGATCTAAAAGAAGTTCGACTCCTGAAGGAATTAGACTGAAGGAGGAGTTTGGAAGGAGTTCAACTCTTGTAGACATCCGACTGAAGGAGTGATCTAGAAGGAATTTGGCTCCTGGAGGAGTCCGACTGAGGGAGAAGTTTGGGAAGAGTTCGATTGGGGCGCGCCATTGAGGAGTTCGATCGACTGAAGGAGTTCAGCTGGAGTTCGACCACTGGAGGAGAATCTCTGATCGAAGCTCTTTCTTAATTATCAGTTGCATTAGGCTAAGCATCAGACTGGACTTCGGCGGGAGCTGGATTCATCCCCAACAATAGACTTCCCTACTCTCGAGTTTGAAATTTGAAGGAAGGGAGTATAAAAAAGGCAACTATCGAAGTCCTTTTTCAGGCTCTGCGCCCGTTGAGATTGAAGCTTGGAAAAAATCTTATCTTCTATCGAGGTTGAAGGAGATCTTATCATCTATTGACGTTGAAGCTCGGGGGAGATCTTATCTTCAGTCGAGATTGAAGGAGATCTTATCTTCTATTGACGTTGAAGCTCGGAGGAGATCTTATCTCCAACCAAGGTCGAAGGAGATCTTATCTCCTGTTGAAGTTGACGTTGAAGCTCGGAGGAGATCTTATCTCCAGTCGAGGTTGAAGTTCGAGCTTGGAGAAGATCTTATCTCCAACCATGGTTGAAGTTGAAGCTCGGAGAAGATTTTATCTCCATCCAAGGTTGAGGTTGGAGGATATCTTATCTTCTGCTGAAGTTGAAGTTGAATTTGAAGCTTGGGAGAGATCTTATCTTCAACCGAGATTGATGTTGAAGCTTGGGGGAGATCTTATCTCCAGCTGAGGTTGAAGTTGAAGCTCGGGAGAGCTCTTATCTCTAGTTGAGGTTGAAGAAGATCTTATCTTCTATTGAAGGGTTGATGTTGAAGTTAAATTTTGGAGGAGATCTTATCTCCAGTTGAGGTTGACATTGAAATTGAAGCTCGGAGGAGATCTTATCTCCAACCGAGGTTGAAGAAGATCTTACCTCCTATTGATGTAGAAGATTGGAGGAGATCTTATCTTCAGTCGAGGTTGAGGGAGATCTTATCTCCTATTGACATTGACGTAGAAGCTCGGAAGAGATCTTATCTCTAGTCAAAATTGAAGTAGATCTTATCTCCTGTTGAAGGATTTACATTGAAGTTGAATTTTGGGGGAGATCTTAGCTCTAGATGAGGTTGACGTTGAAGTTGAAGCTTAAGGGAGATCTTATCGCCAACCGAGGTTGAAGGAGATCTTATCTCCTATTGACGTAGAAGATCGGAGGAGATCTTATCTCCAGCTAAGGTTAAAGGAGATCTTATCTACTATTGATGTTAACGTAGAAGCTCGAGAGAGATCTTATCTCCAATCGAGGTTGAAGAAGATCTTATCTTCTATTGACATAAAAGCTCGAGGGAGATCTTATCTCCAGTCGAGATTGAAGAAGATCTTATCTCCTATTGATGTTGACGTAGAAGCTCGGAGGAGATCTTATCTCCAGTCGAGGTTGAAGGAGATCTTATCTCCTATTGACGTAGAAGCTTGAAGGAGATCTTATCTCCAATCGAGGTTGAAGGAGATTTTATCTCCGGTTGACGTAGACGTTGAAGCTTGGGGGAGATCTTATCTCCAGTCAAGGTTGAAGAAGATCTTATCTCCTATTGACGTTGACGTTGAAGCTCGGAAGAGATTTTATCTCCAACCGAGGTTGAAGGAGATCTTATCTCCTATTGATGTAGAAGCTCGGGGGAGATCTTATCTCTAGCCGAGGTTGCGGAAGATCTTATCTCCTATTGACGTAGATGTTTGAGCTCGGGGAAGATCTTATCTCCAACCGAGGTTGAAGTTGAAGTTGAAGCTCGAAGGAGATGTTGTTTCCAGCAGAGGTTGACGTTGTAGTTGAAGCTCAGGGGAGATCTTATCTTCAGATGAGGTTGAAGAAGATCTTATCTCCTATTGATGGGTTGGAGCTTGGGGGAGATCATATCTCCAGTTGAGGTTAACATTGAAACTTGGGGGAGATCCTGTCTGCAATCAAGATTGAAGAAGATTTTATCTCCTACTGAAGTTGAAGCTTAGTGGAGATCTTATCTCGAGCTAAGTTGGAGCCTCTCTTCTCACCTCATCTATAATGAATGAGGCCTTCGACTTTGGTCACGTTAGGACGAGGTTCTCGTCCTATTCCTAACGGGCTGTGGGGGCACATTAGGGCTAGTGTATGGGCCTCTCCTAGATGGGCCATTGAATGGGCCTCTCCCCTCCTCTTGTCTTAAATAATTGGAGGTCTTCGACCTGCTCATGTTAGGATGAGGTTCTCCTCCTATTCCTAACATGGCACTAGGGGCATAGATGGTTCATTGAATGGGCCTCTCCCCTCCTCTTGTCTTAAATAATCGGAGGTCTTGGACCTACTCATGTTAGGATGAGGTTCTCCTCCTATTCCTAACATGGCACTAGGGGCATAGATTGGACCATTGAATGGACCTCTTCTCTCCTCGTGTCTTAAATAATCAGAGGTCTTCGACCTGCTCATGTTAGGATGAGGTTCTACTCCTGCTCCTAACATGACACTAGGGGCGCAGATGGGCCATTGAATGGACCTCTTCCCTCCTCCTATCTTAAGTAACTAAAGATCTTCGATCTGCTCATGCTAGGATGAGATTCTCCTTCTGTTCCTAATATGGCACTAGAAGCACAGATGGGCCATTGAATGGGCCTCTCTCCTTCTTCTATCTTAAATAACGAAGGTCATTGACCTGCTCATGTTAGGACGAGGTTCTCCTTCTGTTCCTAACATGGCAATAGGGCACAGATTGGCCGTTGAATGGGCCTCTTCCCTTCTCCTATCCTAAATAATCAGAGGTCTTCAACGTGCTCATGTTAGGACAAGGTTCTCCTCCTATTCCTAACATGGTACTAGGGGCACAGATGGGCCATTGAATGGACCTCTCCCCTCCTCCTGTCTTAAATAACTGGAGGTCTTCGACCTGCTCATGTTAGAACTAAGTTCTCCTCCTATTCCTAATATGGTAATAAGGGCATAGATGGGCCGTTGAATGGGCCTCTTTCCTCCTCCTATCTTAAATAATTAGAGGTCTTTGACCTACTCATGTTAGGACGAGGTTCTCCTCCTATTCCTAATATGGCAATCCCCTCCTCCTATCTTAAATAATTGGAGGTCTTCGACGTGCTCATGTTAGGACGAGGTTCTCCTCCTATTCCTATCATGGCACTAGGGGCACAGATGGACCGTTGAATGGACCTCTCCCCTCCTTCTATCTTAAATAATTGGAGGTCTTCGACCTACTCATGTTAAGATGAGGTTCTCCTCCTGTTCCTAACATGGCACTAGGGGCATAGATGGGCCGTTGAATGGGCCTCTTCCCTCCTCCTGTCTTAAATAACCAGAGATCTTCGACATCCTCATATTAAAATGAGGTTCTCCTCCTGTTCCTAACATGGTCACTATTGATTGCTTCATCCCGATAGTACATACTCAAAAATTTCAAGGTCGTGGGAGCGTTGTTCCACCGAGCTCCTTCAGGCGATAAGTTTCGGACCGGATGACCTCCTCTATTTCATATGGGCCTTTTCAATTTGGGACAAGCTTCTCCGAGCTCTGAGGCTAAGAGATGGTGGCTCATCGAAGTACTAAGCCTTCTCAAAGATAACATTAATGATGTCGAAAGGTGGTTGATCTTCTTATTATTTCTCCATTATTGGTGGTTCTAGCTGTGGTAGCACCCTTGGCTGATCTTCTCTTGCTTCAGATCAGCATCTATGGAGTATTGAGGGAGGCGTAGTTATGAAACCTTCTGGGGGGGACTTCTTCGCATCCTTCCATTAGGGCTTCTTTGATGATGAGCTCAGAGAGGAGTACGGGCTCGCTCGTGCTTGGGGGGAGTCTGAGAGAATGATCGAACTTCATTCAGCCTTCTACCAGTGATGCTGAAAAACTTCATTTGGTCCTCCCTAATATTCATCAGAAAATCCAAACCTCGGCATGGACATTAGCTACTGATGAAGTAAGCCACAAACTGATGGCTCATTAGGTCAATGAAGAAGATCATAACTTACTTCAATGTCGAGTACCAATTTCTTACTACTCCCTTTAAGGTAGATAAAAAAGCTCATCAAAATATGGCATCTGGTGTGCCATGAAGCTGCATCATAGTCCGGAAGGTCTCCAGGTGATTGACCGGATCAGAGGTTTCATCGTAGCTTTCAAATTGGAGGAAGCTCAAAGTTTGATGGAACTAGCTCTTGCATAATTCGGAGAGAGAAAGGAGGATCGATGTAGACATCGTCATGGTGAGTCGGAGCGATGTGGCCGAGGTCCTCAATCCATCGATCCATCCTTCGTAGTTTCTGATCGAGGAGGTTATCTTGATCGCAGACCTTGGAAGGCTTCTAGCTGTAGATGGAGAAGGTCTCTTCCGAAGAAGAATCACGATCTGAACAAGAATCCTCTACTCTCTATTTTTCCTTTCCAAGGGCGATGAGTATGCTAGCCCAAGTGCTCTTCCTTAGGGCCAGTTTCTGACATCCTGATGGTGGGTTTCCTAGCAAAATCACTGTCAGAGGCTACCGCATGGCCTACACCATCTCGGTGAGGTCCTGAACTCACTACATCAACATGTTGAACTATTTTAGATCTACCATGACCGTCGGTGGAGGAGGAGATTGAAGTGCTAGTGTTGAAGCTAGAACGAGCGGATTTGGCTCGGATCTGATGATAGAAGCAGTAGATCTCTAGATAGTCGCCTTTTTTGGAGGCATGTCTTGGGATTGAGGGAGAGGATGGAGATGGATCTTGAAGAAGAAGCTCCATAGGGTCGACTGAGCACTCATTTAAGAATAAGGGTACCTCAAAAATAGATCTCTTCCTCTAGCACCAATCTTGTTGGTGCAGAATCTAGTTGATACCGGATCAAGTTGGAGTCGAGGAAGACGAGGCCGTCATCGATGACCTGCAAAATAAAGTCCCATCCGGAGTCGATGGTGGTGGCTCTGGTAGGACCCTTCGATGATCAAGTCAGCTCTTTTGGACAATAGGAATGGAGTGCTTAAGAAAGAGTTCGATAAAGTTTTGGAAAGGAGAAGAGAGCTTAGAGAAAACGTATCTAGAGGATCCTTTTTTATAGACGAAGCTTGATTGATAGTGACGGCCATACTGTTCGGTGGTGAGCCACTCGGGGTTGCATGGGATTTGGTATGAAGAGAAAGGTATCGTCAGATTGATAATGACAGCCATAACCATCTGGTAGTGGGTTGCTCAGGGCTGCATGATGTTTGCTATGGAGAGAGGGGTGTCGTCAGACTGATAGTGACTGTTCGTTGAGATTCAATAGCTAAAGTTCGAAGGAAATAGGCATCGATTGGTGAAGAGCTTTGACATACATCCGAAAGGAGTTTGGCTCCTGGTGGAACTTGACTGAAGAAGAAATTTGAAAGAAGTTCGGCTCCTGGTGGAGTTCGACTGAAGGAGAAGTTTGAAAGGAGTCCGGCTCCTAGAGGAATCCGACTGAAGGAGGAGTTTGGCTCTTATAGAAATCTGATTGAAGGGGAAGTTCGGAAGGAGTTTGGCTCCTGGTGGAACTTGACTAAAGAAGAGGTTCGAAAGGAGTTCGGCTCCTGGAGGAATCCAACTGAAGGAAGAGTTCGGAAGAAATTCGGCACCTGTAGGCATCCGATTGTGAAAAAAATTTGAGAGGTGTTTGGCTCCTATAGGCATCCATCTGAAGCAAAGATCTGAAAGGAGTTCGGCTCCTATAGACATCCGACAGAAAGAGAGATCCAGAAGAAGTTTGGCTGTTGAAGAAGTCTGACTGAGGGAGAAGTTCAGGAGGAGTTCGGTTCCTGTAGGCATCCATTTGAAGGAGAGATCTAGAAGAAGTTCGGCTTTTAGAGAAATTTGACTAAAGGAGGAGTCCAAAAGTAGTTTGGCTCCTGTAGACATCCGACTGAAGGAGAGATCCAAAAGGAATTTGGCTCCCGGAGGAGTCCGACTGAGGGTGAAGTCTGGATGGAGTTCGATTGGGGCTCGATCGCTGAGGAGTTCGGCCGACTGAAGGAGTTCAGCTAAGGTTTGGCTGTTGGAGGAGTTCGACTGGGGTCCAGCCACTGAAGGAGAATCTCCAATCGAAGGTCTTCCATGATTACCAGTTGCATTAGGCTAAGCATCAGGCTGGACTTCGATGGGAGCGGGGTTTAACCCCAGTAAATCTGAAGTCCAGCGACTGGAAATTAGCGTAGTATTCTAGTACTGTGTTGATCCTTCTTCGATGGTTGATGTCGAAATTCTCTCTTTGATCAACTTGGACCTTCCAAAGCACCAAAGAAGAGATGGAAGGATTTGGAAGAACTCATTTTCTTTACCTTTTTCTCTCAAAAAGATTATGGAAAAGGATCTAAGAGAAACCTTAGAAAAGATATCTCTTCTCTCTTTCTTTTTCCTCACCTAGACACAACAACTTGTATCTTTACAAAGCACCAAGCCCAAACCATTTTTGCTTTCAAGCTTTCCATGACAAATACTCTCTCTCAGGTCTAAAATATGAAGAAATCTCATGCCCTAATTCTCTTTAAATAGATAGTAATGATAGAGTCCTTGTCTAGATCAAATACCTTAAAAGGTATGTCCAAACTGAGCAAGGATTGAGCACCTAATGGGTGCCCCCTCCTTATTTTCTGGCATGGACTCCAGGGAAGGTGTACATAAAAATCTTCTATTTCTCATGAAAAAATTAGAGAAAAATTAGGTGGGATGCACCTCAAGTGAATAAGGAAACTTGATGTGTGAAACTCTATCCAATGTAATCCTAGGTCAAAACAACTTGTTTGTTTTGATCTATTCGACAACTAATTTTCTTCTAAAAAGATGGAAGGCATGAAAGAGGTATGGAGACTCTCTGAAAATAAAATTTCTCATACAAATTCTAAGGGAATTGGCTGGGGGGGGGCATAGAAAGCAAGGTGGCGCAAGATGGAGAAGTTCTAATCACACTTGGATTTTTAATTTTGACTTGGTTTAATTTATTATTTGAATCTAATTAAATCAAAACTAATACAACCCAATTAGAGGTGATCTTAGTTTAACTAAGAGTCTAATTAAATTAAATTGAATTAAATTTTAATTTAATTTAATTTTTAATCAAATTAAAAATTAGGTGCACACAAGTCCTAAGTGAATAGGAACTCATTCTCTCTTGCAATTGGCTTATCCAATAAACTTATTGAACTTGATCCAATCAAACCCAAACCAAATCTAATTGAATCATATTTAATTAGACTCAACCTCAACCCAATTATTCTATCAAATCAAGCTAATTAGCAATCTACTTGCTAATTGATCCTCCTACAATACTTGTACTAGGTCAAACATCAATGGTATTGATCGTTTGACCTTAATACGATTCTAAATCTTTGATCAACTATCCAATAAGATCAAGACCTCCTATGTATATGACTCCATTGGTTTAAACCTAAGCTGGTAGCACAGGAATAAATTCTTATACCAATCAAACTGACCATCTAGCAATGGTACCCTACGGTCGGATAGATCGAATGTGTAAAGCAACACTCTTAGAATCCATATGTATATGGTTTGTGTATAATTCATCCTCTTGACTTAAATGCTTATAGAACGACTTAGGGTTTAACTGTCAACCTTGAATAGGTCATCCACATTGTATTTTAAAATACCAAATCCATCTCATGGATTACCCTAGCTAAGGTTTTGCTAAATTGAAATATAGTGATGCATTATCTCCAAAATCTTGGAGTAGTCAATTCTATCTTGATCACTCACCGACTTCGTAAGTACCTGACAATACCTAAAAATCTTCCATCACTGAATTAAAAATTCAGGTAGTCCGACATCAAAGCATAGTAAGTTGCTTGCAAGCCACCGTGGCGATCTCAGATCCAAGGGACACTTATCCCCATATCCCATTAGAGTAATTCTCGACAATAGAATGCTCCAAAGTTAGTCACGTTCAGTGATGATGTATCCTTACATTTTATCTATATGCAATACTAGTGTCTCCACACTCCTTGGTTAAAAGGACAACCAACCTATATGGCATATAACAATCTATACTCGATAAACATTATCGTCCTGATTAACAACATATCATTCGATCGCGAACAATTTAAGAACTAATCGATAAATTCTCTCTTTATCAAAAATAAGTAATCCTAAGAACTTCATCACAACACAGAGTTCATTAGAAGATGTAGACTTATGATGAAAAATGGTAGAATAAAATTTTATCCATTGATAAATCATTTACATTTTACAAAATAGTATAACCATCAACAGACTATCGATTGGCTTTAGGACACATTTTCCAACAATCAGTCTGGATTAGCTTTGGCACATATTTTCCAACTGTAGGGTTCAATTGACATAGTGGAAGCAATAGATTTTAAAAAATTTGATTATCAAATCCTAAAACCTAGGACCAACCTTGATGAATTCAAGCATATGCATACATAACAAATTAGTAATCTGATTTGAAGAAGATAGATTTTCATGAGGTGCCCATGTGTTTGCCCTCCAACGGTGATCCACACAAAAATTGGGTTCAAGAACAATCCTTCTTGAATCCATGTTTGCTGAATTCTGATATAGAATTCTTGGCCTTTCTTCTTCCTTCTTCCCTCTTATAAATTCTCCCTTATATTCTCTCTTAATCCACTTAAATAATCTTCCTAACCATTGTCTTAATGAAGACTCTTTGTATTTGGTTAAGACCTTGTCTAAAGGAAGACTCCTCCTCTTAACCAATATCTTGTCTAAAAAAAAGGGATGAAGAATTTTAAGATAGACTTCTGAATTCTGGAATGCTTGACACCTCATATCTGAGACTTATTTATAGTTTCAGATGGGGCACCAATCACACCCATTCCCAATGCTTATCAGCCATTTAAAAGACATATTAAGGGATCAGATAAGTCCCTTAAAGTAGAAGGTTACTTGGAGGTGCCTAAAAATCACGTAAGAAGTGATTTCTGCATCCGAAATGTCGTATATATAATTTTTTTCTTTAATTCTAATTTTTTTTTGGATTTTCTTTCGATATGCTATGGATAAGGTGAGAGAATATCAGATAAGAAGCCAACCAAGAGTTTTCAGGTAGAAGGACTCTTGGTGCCTTATTTAAAATCAATCAACGCGACTCTTCACATTAATTCTCAGGAGAAAACATATCCTGCGCCCACCATCTTTGACCAGTCAACAAAGGTGGGCATCATGAAGGAGAGAGAGCCCCAGGAGGGCATATCACTAGTCAATGCTCCCTTACAGAAGGACTCTTAGTCCTCTTATGTGCCAACAATTATTCATGCGCCACGTTATGTGGTGCCAACATAAGGGAGAGACCTAGGCAACTTGGACTCTATTAAAATGAGTCCAAATCAAGGCCAAGTGGCAACCATCTAATGGTTCCCCTTTTGATTTAACCAAAATTTAGATTTAAATAAAATTGGTTAGCCAAAGGTGCAAGGATTCGAACCAAAACTAATTTGGCAAGGAATTAGGTTAGCTAACATGTACTAGCATGCCAATTAGTAACCCAATTAAGATCCAATGACCCTAAAATTAATTCTTGACCAATTCCTTTATGTGTGTGACCCATTGGGTTCCACATCCAGCTAGCAGTAGGCTCGGGTGCATATTGATCTAATCCAATTGGACTCAATCACAATCGATTAGGATTTATGCTGACTCAATTTTACCAATTAGAAGAACCATCTAATTGAGTGTTGAATTAGTCTTATTAATTTAATCAAATCCATAAGTCAAGATTGACATCTAGAAACATATCATGACTACCCAGAAGTTGTAAAATTTGATGAAAATACCAAATACACCCTTCAGCGACAAGTTTCCATGCAATTCAATCATTCGATCATCCTGCATCCCAAATATGTTTATGAGTATGGATAATGTTAAACTCAAACATATATTCATGTAGATTCTCCATCAATTTGTGATAACACTAATGAATGATTAGAATTCCTATCTAATCTTTATTCTACTTTGGCCAAAGTCTTACTGAGTTATCCATAGTTGAGAATGCACATGATGTCATCTCTTTTTACGAGGAGTGATCAATTTCTTGTTGACCTACTCACAACCTTCATACACACTTGACCATATCCAGAACATCCCATTCATGACTTAATTTCATGATTGAGTATGAATCAAAACTATGGACTTATATGCATAAGGTACCATAGTGATCTAAAGTCTAAGGATCATAAGGTACCATACAACTTTCACTTAGAGAACCATCTTTTGATATACAAGTAAGATTCCATAAGATGTTATCTTTAGTGAGTTAATTTAGTAAACTTATTCCTCGATGAGCACCCACATCCATGTGTTAGCATCCCCACACAGGTGGCTTATGAGATCTACCACTCTCTCCATTGAGCATTCATAGGATGTGCTAGTCTATCCGAAACATCAATCTCTGACTCAATGCTCCTACGACTAGGAATATTTAAGATTAGGGTTTTATGGATTTTAGGTCTCACAGGCATGACTCATTCATGTCCCCTAAAACCACTGTCCTAATCTTTGGGGTTCATCATAATCTTTAAACATAAAAGATGCAACTAAAATGATTAAAAAAATGCCTTACTTTATTAATATCAAAATAAATAACATTACATGAGTTAGGGATTATATAGAAAAGTTTCATTACATTATATATATGATTAGCTTGTAGGGCAATTATTCTTTCAATCTCCCACTTGCCCTAAAGAAAATCACCCTTATATCTCAAACCCATACAATTAAGATGGTGATCAAATAGTTGCTCTGGTAAGGCCTTAGTGAATGGGTCTACTATATTTTTCTTAGTGTCTACTCATTCTAATGCAACATCTTATCTTTCCACTATCTCTCGAACGTCTGAGGATGTGCTTTGATCTATGGTGAGACCATGGTTCCTTAGCTTAGATCACCACACCACTATTATCATAATATAGTGGTACTGATTGTTCTATCTCTAGAATCACAACCAGATCATCAACGAATTTTTTCATCCAGATAGCTTTTTTGGTAGCTTCACTAGCAGCAATGTATTTTGCCTCTATTGTTGAGTCAGCTATAGTCTACTGTTTAGAACTTTTCTAACTCACTAGACCTCCAATTAAGGTGAACACATATCCTGATATTGACTTGCTATCATCTGGATCTGACTGAAAATTAGAATCAATATAACCTTCTAGTTTCAACTCTGACCCTCCATGAATCAGAAAACCATCTTTAGTTCTTCTTAGATACTGAAGAATATTTTTCATAGATTTCCAATAATCTTCCTCTGGATCAACCTGATATCTGCTGACTATGTCTAAAGCATAAGCCACATCAAGTCTGGTACATAACATGGCTTACATAATCGATCCTACTGCCGAAGCATAAGGGATCAAATTCATTCTTTCTTTTTCTTTTGATGTCTTAGGAGACATCTTCTTAGAGAAATATATGCTTTGACTTATGGATAAGTAACCTCTTTTACTTTCCTCCATGTTGAACCTCTTCAATACTAAGTCAATGTACCTAGATTGGGACAAGCCTAGCATCCTATTAGATCTATCTCTATAGATCTTTATTTCAAGAATATAGGATGCTTCACCTAAATCTTTCATAAAAAACTTATTTGATAGCCAAGTCTTAACTAATTGGAGCATTGGGATATCATTACTAATAAATAATATGTCATCAACATATAAAACTAAGAAGACTATGGCACTCCTAAAGGAATCGATCTAGGCTTTCAGGGATCGATTTTGAAATTTTTTCAAAAATCAGATAGTGGAAGCAATAAATTAATCATATTAATTTATTTAAAATACATAAATTAACCCTAGATCTAGGATCTTGTTACATCATCTAAGCATGCTATTAAATCTAAAATTAAAAATAATCAAAAGATTATGTTGATCATATCAACATCCAGGGAATTCTAGCTCTGATCTAGATATATAAGGAAGATCGTATCTCTCTTACCTTTGCAAGATGAGTTTCTTGACTCATTGATCCAAGGCTAAGGTCGTCACTTTGAGCTGCACACATGTCCGACCTCTAAAGGATGTCCACACAAGGCCTCGATCATCGATTTAAAGTTCGAAGGCAGAAAATTAGCACAATATGCTAGTATTGTGCTGATCATTCTTTGATCGTTGATTTGGATCCTTCTTCTTCAATTTTGGACCCTCCAATAATCAAAAGATGAGGAAGAGGATATGGAAAGAGAAACACTCCTCTAAAACATAGAAAATAAGAGGAAGAGGAAGATCAACAAAATCCTAGAAGAAGAACTCTTTCTTGTTTCTCTCACGAAGACACCTTGATTGGTGTCTCTACAAATCCCATGCCTAAAGCTCTTTGCACCTAGCTCTTCCCATGCCCTAATGGCTCTCGCTCAAGTCAATAACCTTTGAAAAGAATCAAGCCCAAAGACCCCTTATATAGAGAGATAGGATAAAGTCCTTGTCTAGGTCAAATACCTAGCAAGGCTTGTCCAAAAGAGGAAAGATTTGGGGTGCCCAACTCTTGGGCGCCCTCTCATTTTTTCCAGCCATGGACCACCAGGTTTTGGCACACAAAACCTCCCATGGGCACCCTCTCATTTTTTCCAACCATGGACCACCAGGTTTTGGCACACAAAACCTTCCATAAAACCCATGAAAATATCAAAAAATAATCTTGTTGGTTGGTGCCTCAAAGAAATGAGTTTTAGTTTCTTAAAATTCTATCTAATAGAATTTGAAACCAAAACTAACTTCCTACTTTGCTTGGTCCACAACTAAAAACCAAATAAGAGAGATATGTGTAGGATTTGGTGTGGCACTCCTAAGCCTTAGGAGGCCACAGGAGGAGCCAGTGTGTCGGCTCTGGAAGACTAGGATGGGCATGAGTCCTAGGGCTAGGACAGGAGTTGTCCTAGGTGAAGGCGGCATGTAGCCCTACACGGGTCTTGAGGTTTAGGTGTGAGGATCTTGAGGGGGCTTGGTAGGTGCTCTGGAGATCTGTGACACAAGATGGAGCAAAGGACCAAAGTCAAGGAAAAAATTCAGACAAGATAGGGGCTGGCATACAGGCAAGCTGGCTCAGATACACAGGTGAGCTGGCTTGGGCTGAGATCGAGCTGGCTTGGGGCACAGCCAAGCCGACTATCTCAAGCAGATAAAAGATAGGTTTCGAGCTAGATGCAGCCAAGCTGGCTCAGCTCCTGAGTGAGCCGGCTCGATGGGTATGAATAGAATTGTTTGGATTTTCTATTTGGTCTTGGATTGGGACTAATCCAAGAGGGTCTTAAGGCCTGGTCCAATAAGGTCTTAATGGAGGCTCACTCATGTATGGGTCGGATTTAGATCCAGAAAATGAGAGCATGTGAGATATATGTACATGGCTCAGTGAGTGTTTTTATATATTGGATTAGTTAGGAGAGTTTTTGGTTGGACCTAATAGCTATGTATAAATACATAGGATGCATTAGGATTTCATGAATGCTTTGGAATACAGATCTTTTCTTCCTCAAATTCTCTTCTCTCTTTTCTCTCTAGTTTCAAATTTAAGCCCTAAGGTGCCGCCCATCAATACTTTATTCTTCTTCATATTTTTGGATTAACACCTAGATTTACGCAAAAGATTGGATCTATGGCTGTGGTTTCGAGCAACCATAGGCAAAATAATTGGTGTCAAAGTAGTATCGATTTTTCCAACATTTAGTATCAGAGCCCGATTGAACATGAAGGAGAAGGAAGATCAGATTTCAGCAAAAATCAGCAGTAAGGTTCAGATCTAAGGCTTCCACCAAGATTCGTGAGGAAGGAAGAGATCACAGGACTATTGTCCATCATCCCTAGTCAAGGTATTTTTTTTAGATCCACCTATTTGTTGTTTTTGATTCATATAATTATGGAGAGTAGTGGGTTGAAGGTTGGTTTTGAAAGGTTTGATGAAAAAGAAAGTTTCATGATGTGGAAGGTTTGGATGGAGGATCTATTGATTTAGATGAGGCTACATTCGATCTTGGAAGATAGGTTGGAGGAGATGATAGATAAGGAGTGGAAGTCCTTAGAGAAAAGAGCATGTACCATAATTAGCACTTGTTTGGCAGATGAGGTGCTGTATCGCATGTTAGAGGAGAAGACATCCAAGAATTTATGGTCGAGGTTACATCATTTGTACATGGGATAGAACATGTGCAATAAGGAAGGAAAATCCTAATTTCCCAGACCAGGTTTATTCAGATCTGATTGGATCAAGAGATATATTTTAAAAACTTTTTTCTTTGATCCAAATCAGATCTGAGATGTTTCAGATCTAATTTTTATTATTCTAATAATTAAAATAAAATATAGATAAATTAAATTAGATTTAATTTACCTTGATGTAGGATAATCCTATTACCCGTTGATGATCCTGTAAGCAGCGGAAGGTTCTGGATCTAGCCATGCAAGTGCCTGGCCTCTACCGATATCCACTCAGGTTGGATCTGGAGATCCTCTTCTTCTCTATCACATCTCCAAAAATCAGATCTGAATTTGATTTAGAGGATCTTCAAAATAGCTTTTGAAGAACAGCAGTTGTCCTTTGCAGCAGTGCAGCCTTCTAGCTTTCTGTCACCTTTCTCTCGCCTAGATTGCACCAACTGAGATCCCAAACTTCTTTGGGCATGGAGAGGAGAGGGAGAAGATGAACTTTGGATGGAGAAGTAAGAGAGAGGTAGCCTTGCGGTGTAGAGAATTCTTCTTTTAAGATGCTCCTTGAGTTGGGCGTAGGGTCTTATTTATAGACTATGCGTGATCCAACTCCTCTTCATCCCAACCAATCACAATCCTTTATATAATTAGATCTAAACCTGATTGGTGGGAATAGAGTCTCTTGGATTCATCCTTAGATGGTGCCTAAGACTAGTCAAAGTTGGTTCTCAGGAGGAGTCTAATCGGAATTCAATAAGGAGATGGAGTCCCTGTCCAACAGGGACTCCTGGGCACCTCAAGCTTGGGCGCACACCAAGGATGGTGTGCGCCCTCCTCCTTGCCAGTTTCTGGTAGGAGGATAAGCCCCCACCAGCTATCCAATAGGTGCATGACACGTAGATAGAAGTCAAAGTGTCAATGGTCAACATTTGACCAGTCAAAGGTCAACTTTTGACCAAAGTCAAGGGATGAGAAATGGTAGGTGACCAAAAAATGGCAGGTATTATCTTACAAAAATAAGACAACCCTTTTCTAACCTAGACAGGATCCAGTCAGACCAAGTGAAGGCCTCTGATCGAGCACAAACTCCTTTGGCTCAGTCAGGATAACTATTTATGATAGTAAAAGAAGAACGTTAGGTTCAATCGAGTGCTAGCATGATTTTTTTGAACCTAATAGAATCTCATTCAGATCAATTGAACTAGATCAGTTCAATTGATGATCACCAGATTCAAATCCTTATTTGTGTGACCCAGTTATGTTTAATTCTGTATGGTAATGGGATATGTCATGATCTCTATCATCAACATCATCGAAACTCCTTTCAATGGATCAGAACTCTTCTAATTCGAACAGCTAGAATGATCGATCATCTAAATCATTCTAATTGCTCCCAAAATCCATTAGTGACACCTAGCAGTATATGGTGGTAACCCATCAGAGCTGAATGCGAACCTCTTGGTGCAGCTACTTGTGTGATTAAATTCTTCTATCTTGAGCCCCAATCAAATTAGGGTTAAGGTGAACTCATCAAACCCTAGTTTTTGTCATATGATGTAATCATTTGATTCAAGTCCGATGTAAAAACCTAAATAGAAACTCTTTCTATTATTTCACTCTGCCATGGCCATGGGCTTCTGGACTTGATTCTCATGATCATCATAGGGTTGCTCCTCTACCACCGAGGTAGATAGATTCCATCTTGATGCAATCCAGTTCCTACAATGAACATGCTATAGCCAACATACACCTCAAGATTCCGAATGGCTAAGAGATCGAGTTATGGTGTAGTCAAACTATAACAACCTCAAGGTGAACTACCGATGCACCTTAGGTCAAAGAACTAGACACACCACTACAGCATCGAGTCAGTCATTGACGAGAAGGTAGACTTTCTAATGACTACTCGAGGTGGTCACGCTCAGTGCCCTCGTTCTCTAACGAGTACCTGTACTCTTGCTCCGGTGTCTCCACACCATAGACTCATCTACTAAAGAGAAGCGATTGTACACTAACCTTCTGGATCAATCACCATCCTCGTGATGATCCTATGGTCGGGAGCATTTTATGAGTTAATAATGATTATTCATGTCTTAAATTTTCAACTTTTGAAAATATGAATTATCATTATCATTAACTCAAAGGATGTATCAGAGATACTAAATACACATATATAATAGAAAATAATCTATTTTATTGATTATAGTCAAAATTATAATTTTATCCCCAGAAGTGTATTACAAGTGTCAGCCAATTCTGGCTTTTAAGGCACATATATCTAACAACAAGTTGGTGCTGAAGAAGCAACTGTATAGCCTTCAGATGTAAGAGGGCGAGGATGTTATGGGACATATTTAGCAGTTCGATTGGATGAGCATGGATTTGCTCAACATTGGGGTGGATCTTGAAGAGGAGGATAAAAGTTTATTACTGCTATGTTCGCTATCCGAGAGCTTCGATCCATTGGTAACGACGTTGTTGTATGGTAAGGAGACACTGGTGTATGAGGAGATCGTATCATTGCTAAGGACTAACGAGCAGTGGGAATGAATGATGAAGCGAAAAGTCTTTTAGGAGGGTCTCGTTGTTTCAGAGAGGCCAAGAAAAGGGAAGAAGAAGGGTTGGCAAAGGGGCAGCAAGGGTCCAAGAGATGCTTCAAGTGTGGTGAAGCAGGGCACTTTAAGCACAAGTGTACACTTTGGAAGAAGTGCAAGGAAGGTAAAATATCTGATTCCATCGATTCAGTCGCTGAAAGTGAAGTATCGGATGAGCTCTTGGTGGTCTCAGAGGAGTCCGTAGGGTGTGGTGTATCTGAGATGGCTTCGAATGGATCTATGGAGCGCGAAGGGTTTGAAGGGGCAGCGACGGTGTCTGTGGCGCAGCGACTGGCTCAGTAGTGCAATATTAAGTGATTGTCCTTAAGGGACTCAGTTATAGAGTTAGTTTCTATGGCATCAAGGAGACTTCGATTTTAGGTAGAGCATCGAGTAGAGGTGGCATCACATATGGAGAGAGATGTGACATGAGTTCAGAGTGGAGGAGTGCAGGAGGACCAATATCCTAGCACCAATGCTGAAGATGCATAGTTTCAGATGGAGCAGCACGTACGGAAGGACTGCTAAAGTTCTAAGGAGATCGTGTTAGGGTACGCAGTGAGTGCTGGCATAGGATTGCTGTAGATTCTCTAGGAATGTTTAGGAAAAATGGTGCAGCTGCTAAGCAGAAGAGTGCCTATAATTTCAAGGATGGTGCATAGAAGCAAGCCAAGATCTTCAGTGGTAGAGGCGGTCATCCCAAAGACCTTAAAGGGTGCTCAGCAACTGAAGAAGGATGGCGGTGGCAAGGCATGCATAAAGAGGTGTTAGGATATGTAGGGATAGCGGGATCTTGTAGGGGAACATTATCTAGTGTGCCAAGACTTGGACGCACCCCAGAGATTGTAGGATTTTGTGTGATGCTCTCAAGCCCTGGGAGGCCACAGGAAGAGCCAGGGTGTCGGTTTCAGGAGACTAGGATGGGCATGAGTTCTAGGGCTAGGATAGGAGTTATCCTAGGTGAAGGCGGCATGTAGCCCTGGATGGGTCTCGAGGTTCAAGTGTGTGGACCTTGAGGGGATTTGGTTGGTGCTCTAGAGACTTGGGACACAAGGTAGAGCAAAGGATCAAAGCCAAGAAAAAGAATTAGCCAAGACAAGGGCTGGTACACAGGCAAGTTAGCTCAGATATGAAGCCGAGTCAGCTCGAAGCATAATCAAGCTTGCTATCTTAGGCAGACAGAAGATAGGTTTTGGGCTGGATGCAGTCGAGCCAGCTTGGCTCTTGAGCAAGCCGGCTCGATGAGTGCGAACAAAACTATTCAAATTTTCTGTTTGGTCTCAGATTGGGACTAATCTAAGGGGGTCTTAAGGCCTGGTCTAATAAGGTCTTAAGGGGGCTAATGTTAGATATATGCACCCTAGAAGCCAGAATTGGCTGACACTTGTAATACACCTCTAGGGGTAAAATTATAATTTTGACTATAATCAATAAAATGGGTTATTTTCTATCACATATGTGTATTTAGTGTCTATGATACATCCTTTGAGTTAATGGTAATGATAATTTATAATTCAAGAGTTGAAAATTTAAGACACAAATAATCATTATTAACTCATAAAATGCTCTCGACCATAGGATCATCACGAGGATGGTGATTGATCCGAAAGGTTGGTGTACAATCGCTTCTCTTTAGTAGATGAGTCTTGAGTCTACGGTGTGGAGACACTAGGGCGAGAGTACAGGTACTCATTAGAGAACGAGGGCACTGAGCGTGACCACCTCGAGTAGTCATTAGGAAGTATACCTTCTCGTCGATGACTGACTCGATGCTGCAGTGGTGTGTCTAGTTCTTTGACCTGAGATGCATCGGTAGTTCACCTTAAGGGTGTTATAGTTTGACTATACCATTACTCGGTCTCCTAGCCATATGAAACCCTGAGGTGTATGTTGGCTATAGCATATTCATTATAGGAACTGGATAGCATCAAGATGGAATCTATCTACCTCGGTGGTAGAGGAGTAGCCCTATGATGATCATGAGAATCAAGTCCAGAAATCCATGGCCATGGTAGAGTGAAATAATAGAAAGAGTTTCTATTTAGATTTTCACATTGGACTCGAATCGAATGATTACATCATATGACAGAGACTAGGGTTTGACGAGTTCACCTTAACCCTAATCTGATCGGGGCTCAAGATAGAAGAACTTAATCACACAGGTAGCTGCACCAAGAGGTTCGCATTTAGCTCTGATGGGTTGCCACCATATACTGCTAGGTGTCACTGGTGGATTTTGGGAGCAATTAGAATGATTTAGATGATCGATCATTCTAGCTGTTCGAATCAGAAGAGTTCTGATCCATCGAAAGGAGTTTCGATGATGTCGATGATAGAGATCATGACATATCCCATTACCATACAGAACTGAATCTAACTGGGTCACACAAATAAGGGTTTGAATCTGGTGATCATCAATTGAACTGATCTAGTTCAATTGATCTGAATGAGATTCAATTAGGTTCAAGAAAATCGTGCTAGCACTCGATTGAATCTAACGTTCTTCTTTTTCTATCATAAATAAGCTGTCCTGTCTGAGCCAAAGGAGTTTGTGCTCAATCAGAGGCCTTCATATGGTCTGACTAGAGTTAGTCCAAGTCAGAATAAGGTTTGTCTTATTTTGTAAGACATTACCTATCATTTTTGGTCACCTGCCATTTCTTGTTCTTTGACTTTGGTCAAAAGTCTACCTTTTGACTGGTCAAACGTTGACCATTGACACTTTGACTTTTGTCCACATGTGTCATGCACCTATTGGAGAGCTGATAGAGGGCCTGTCCCCCTACTAGAACCTGGCAAGAAAGAGGGCGCACGCCACCCTTAGCGTGTGCCCAAGCTGGAGGCACCCAGGAGTCCCTATTGTTAGATATATGCACCCTAGAAGCCAGAATTGGCTGACACTTGTAATACACTTCTAGGGGTAAAATTATAATTTTGACTATAATCAATAAAATGGGTTATTTTCTATCACATATGTGTATTTAGTGTCTGTGATACATCCTTTGAGTTAATGGTAATGATAATTCATATTTTCAAGAGTTGAAAATTTAAGACACAAATAATCATTATTAACTCATAAAATGCTCTCGACCATAGGATCATCACGAGGATGGTGATTGATCCGAAAGGTTGGTGTACAATCGCTTCTCTTTAGTAGATGAGTCTTGAGTCTACGGTGTGGAGACACTAGGAGCGAGAGTACAGGTACTCGTTAGAGAACGAGGGCACTGAGCGTGACCACCTCGAGTAGTCATTAGGAAGTCTACCTTCTCGTCGATGACTGACTCGATGCTGCAGTGGTGTGTCTAGTTCTTTGACCTGAGGTGCATCGGTAGTTCACCTTGAGGGTGTTATAGTTTGACTATACCATTACTCGGTCTCCTAGCCATATGGAACCCTGAGGTGTATGTTGGCTATAGCATGTTCATTGTAGGAACTGGATTGCATCAAGATGGAATCTATCTACCTCGGTGGTAGAGGAGTAGCCCTATGATGATCATGAGAATCAAGTCCAGAAATCCATGGCCATGGTAGAGTGAAATAATAGAAAGAGTTTCTATTTAGATTTTCACATTGGACTCGAATCGAATGATTACATCATATGACAGAGACTAGGGTTTGACGAGTTCACCTTAACCCTAATCTGATCGGGGCTCAAGATAGAAGAACTGAATCACACAGGTAGCTGCACCAAGAGGTTCGCATTCAGCTCTGATGGGTTGCCACCATATACTGCTAGGTGTCACTGGTGGATTTTGGGAGCAATTAGAATGATTTAGATGATCGATCATTCTAGCTGTTCGAATCAGAAGAGTTCTGATCCATCGAAAGGAGTTTCGATGATGTCGATGATAGAGATCATGACATATCCCATTACCATACAGAACTGAATCTAACTGGGTCACACAAACAAAGGTTTGAATCTAGTGATCATCAATTGAACTGATCTAGTTCAATTGATCTGAATGAGATTCAATTAGGTTCAAGGAAATCGTGCTAGCACTCGATTGAACCTAACGTTCTTCTTTTTCTATCATAAATAAGCTGTCCTGTCTGAGCCAAAGGAGTTTGTGCTCAATCATAGGCCTTCATATGGTTTGACTAGAGTTAGTCCAAGTCAGAATAGGTTGTCTTATTTTGTAAGACATTACCTATCATTTTTGGTCACCTGCCATTTCTTGTTCTTTGACTTTGGTCAAAAGTCTACCTTTGACTGGTCAAACGTTGACCATTGACACTTTGACTTTTGTCTACGTGTTATGCACCTATTGGAGAGCTGATGGAGGCCTGTCCCCCTGCTAGAACCTGGCAAGAAAGAGGGCGCACGCCACCCTTAGCGTGTGCCCAAGCTGGAGGCACACAGGAGTCCCTATTGTTAGATATATGCACCCTAGAAGCCAGAATTGGCTGACACTTGTAATACACCTCTAGGGGTAAAATTATAATTTTGACTATAATCAATAAAATGGGTTATTTTCTATCACATATCTATATTTAGTGTCTGTGATACATCCTTTGAGTTAATGGTAATGATAATTTATAATTTCAAGAGTTGAAAATTTAAGACACAAATAATCATTATTAACTCATAAAATGCTCTCGACCATAGGATCATCACGAGGATGGTGATTGATCCGAAAGGTTGGTGTACAATCGCTTCTCTTTAGTAGATGAGTCTTGAGTCTATGGTGTGGAGACACTAGGGCGAGAGTACAGGTACTCATTAGAGAACGAGGGCACTGAGCGTGACCACCTCGAGTAGTCATTAGGAAGTATACCTTCTCGTCGATGACTGACTCGATGCTGCAGTGGTGTGTCTAGTTCTTTGACCTGAGGTGCATCGGTAGTTCACCTTGAGGGTGTTATAGTTTGACTATACCATTACTCGATCTCCTAGCCATATGAAATCCTGAGGTGTATGTTGGCTATAGCATGTTCATTATAGGAACTGGATAGCATCAAGATGGAATCTATCTACCTCGGTGGTAGAGGAGTAGCCCTATGATGATCATGAGAATCAAGTCCAGAAATCCATGGCCATGGTAGAGTGAAATAATAGAAAGAGTTTCTATTTAGATTTTCACATTGGACTCGAATCGAATGATTACATCATATGACAGAGACTAGGGTTTGACGAGTTCACCTTAACCCTAATCTGATCGGGGCTCAAGATAGAAGAACTGAATCACACAAGTAGCTGCACCAAGAGGTTCGCATTCAGCTCTGATGGGTTGCCACCATATACTGACGGGAGAAGAATGGGCTTTGGCAACACTTACCACGCTAAGGTGGCGTGCGCCCTCTTTCTTGCCAGGTTCTAGCAGGGGGACAGGCCCCATCAGCTCTCCAATAGGTGCAAATACACGTGGACAAAAGTCAAAGTGTCAATGGTCAACGTTTGACCAGTCAAAGGTAGACTTTTGACCAAAGTCAAAGAACAAGAAATGGCAGGTGACCAAAAATGATAGGTAATGTCTTACAAAATAAGACAACCTATTCTGACTTGGACTAACTCTAGTCAAACCATATGAAGGCCTATGATTGAGCACAAACTACTTTGGCTCAGACAGGACAGCTTATTTATGATAGAAAAAGAAGAACGTTAGATTCAATCGAGTGCTAGCACGATTTCCTTGAACCTAATTGAATCTCATTCAGATCAATTGAACTAGATCAGTTCAATTGATGATCACTAGATTCAAACCTTTGTTTGTGTGACCCAGTTAGATTCAGTTCTGTATGATAATGGGATATATCATGATCTCTATCATCGACATCATCGAAACTCTTTCGATGGATCAGAACTCTTCTGATTCGAACAGCTAGATGATCGATCATCTAAATCATTCTAATTGCTCCAAAATCCACCAGTGACACCTAGC